>CAUYSK010053649.1:0-13380 GCA_963575035.1 Avahi laniger | reverse complement strand
GTTCGCTAAACGCAAATATTTATTTTTTAACTTATTGCTTCTGAAAGTTTATTGCAAAATAAAAAAATTATTAGTGAATAATAGTTATATGTTTATAGAAAAATGTTCATACTGTTCTACACACACTAGAGATTAATTGCTCAGCCTGATTACCTCCACTTATTCTAGTTGGACCTTATTTATAATTCCTTACATTTCCTTCCTTTGATCCTGCTTACTGGTAGCCTACTGGCTGTGTACATTTCATAAGCTGTAACCAGCAGGGATAGCAGCTTTGAATCTTTCTCCCATTATCACTGGGGATCAGAAAGATCCATCTGCTCGAGGCCTCTCATTTCATTGCAAAGTTCACATTACATACACCTAAATGGGCTCAAAGAAAAGAGAGATGCAATCCCATCTAACCCACTTCACATGACCAAGTATGAAGTTGGAAACTTATTTTAATGTAACTGCTAATGATAATATTTTGTGAAAGAAAGAAGGAAGGAAGGAAGGAAGGCTCGCAGGCTGGCTCACTCCAAGAAAACCTCACCTCCCCATTGCAGACTTCTAGGCTGAAGCAGGTATGGCGGAAGCAGACTTAACAATAAGTTAAGTTTGAAGTTGTAAAAGTTTTTTAGATAGGAGGGTACATTCTAATGTTTGAAAACAAACTGCATAGGGGCCTTAGAATGACATTTTTAGGACTTTCTATTATGTGAGTATAAACAGAAAAGTCATGGGCGCCGGGGTTTCCATGAGTGGGGCAGGAGATGAGGAAGAGAAATGCACTCATTGACTCAAAGTTAAAGGGATGGCAGGTGACAAAGTCGTGTTGCACTTACGTCACAAGTCAAACCTGTTCGACATACCAATCCTGTGTGAAGACCATGAGTTAGATCTAGAGTTGACCCTTGAAAAACGCAGGGGCTGGGGGTGTGACCGATAACATAAATAGTCAGTTAACACATATTTTGTGTGTTGTATGTATCATATACTGCATACTCATAAAAATTAAGCTAGAGAAGAGAAGACGTTATTTTAAAAAATCATATGAAAGAAAAAATACATTTACAGTCCTGTACTATATTTATTGATTCTGTAAGTTTACACCATCTGTTTACAAGATGAATTGTCTGTCTGAAATGGTGGCACCGGCAGCTACAGAGCTCAATCTCCAGCGCATGGCAAGCAAGTCAACTTTTTCTTGTAACAGCAAGACTTTCTCTGGCTCTTCGAAGCACTGCCTGCATCACGAGTGGCTCTTCATATGGGTCCCTTGGAGTTATTCCAGATTTAAGGTATCATACTAAATAGCATGAAAAATACACAAGAACCTCAAGAGATCACTTTTCACCCCTATCTGCAATTTCCTGGAGAGACAAACTGCTCCCTGGAGAAGATTAGCATCACCTGGCTTTTAGGCAGATACCCCCAACACTTGGCTCACCTCAATAGTAAAAGGAGATGACTATGAAATTATTACAGTAGTACATTATGTACTGTGGTTAATTTTATGCAGTTATGATTTGATGCTGTCTCTGCATTAGGAAGAAAAGCTCCTGAAACTAATAAGTGAGTGTAATCAATGTTGCAAGATACAAGGTCAATACACAAAAGCCAATTATGTTTCTGTGTACTAGCCGTGAACAATTGGAAAATGAAATTTTAAAATAATGCTATTCATAATAGCTTCTCCCAAAATGAAATACTTAAGTTTAAACTTAACAAAACACGTGTGGTATCTGTGTACTGAATACTGCAAAACACTGATGAAAGAAAGAAGAGCTAAGTCAATGGAGAGACATACCATGTTCATGGATTGTAAGATTTAGCCTTGTAATGATGTCGATTTTCCCTAAATTGATCTATATATTTAATGTAGATCCCATCAAAGTCCCAGAAGATTATTTATAGATATAGACAAGCTGAATCTAAAATTTATATGGAAAGGCACAGAAAATAGAATAGCCAAAACAAATCTGAAAAAGAAGAATGAAGTTGGATGAGTGACAAAGTGATTGGAAGATTCCCTGCAAAGCAGTGGTCATTCAGACAGTGTGGCGCTGAAATCGGCACATAGGTCAATGAGATCAAAAAGGAAGCCCGGAAATGGACCCACACAAATTTTGCCAATTGATTTTTTTCAATGATAGGTAATTAAATAGAGAAAAGATAGTCTTCTTCAACAAATGGTGTTGGAACAATTGAAAATACATATACAAAAAAAAAAAAAGAACCATAATCTAAACCTCACACGTTATACAAAAAGTAACTCCAAATGGGTCATGCTTCTAAATGTAAAATATAAAACTTTTAAAAGAAAAAGAGTAGAAGAAAATCTTTGTGACCTGGAATTAGGCAAAGCATTCTTAGACATGACACTGAAAGCATGATCCATAAACAAAAAAAAAGAATAAGTCAAACATCACCAAAATGTAAAACTTTTGCTCTGCAAAAGATGTTAAGAGAATTAAAAGATGAGCTATGGACTAGAAGAAATATTTACAAAGCACATGTTCAGCAAAGGACTTGTATCCAAAATACATAAAGAACTTTTACAAGACTCACAGTAAGAAAACAAACAATCTAATTAAAAATTGAACAAAAGACATTTCATCCAAAAGGATGTATGGAAGGCAACTGAGCACAGGGAAAAGTATTCAGCACCATTAGCCGTTATGGAAATGCAAATTAAAGCTGCAACATGGTGCCACTGGGCCTGTCCATCGCCTGAGACACCGGAGTACCCCTCCTGGCTAACAGAAGTCAAGCATAAACCCTGATATTGTAAAAAGTAAAAAGCATGTAGCAGAATAATCTATAAAGCATTATCTCAGTTATATTTTTAAAAAATCATGCTGCAAAACTAGCTATTTCTACCAATACTTTTATATGAATGTAAATGAATTGGAAAAGGTAAGGAAAGTTATCAAATGGACAATAGTGAGAAGAAATTGAGCGAATAGTTCAAAAGGAAGTGTTGAAATCTTTTCATTAAATAATGCCCTATTAATAAGAAGACAGTCGTGAATTATTGATATAGTAAAACAAAAACTAAATAAGAGGAAACATTAAATAATAAAACATGAGCATATCAATTGTATAAGAGGAGCATTTAATGAAGCTTCCAACTCACCTCATGCAAGATCAGAGAGATGGGAGACTGACTTCTACCTGCTGCTGTCATAGAAAGAGAAATGCCTTGCCTGAACACGACGTTAGGACACAAGAGGGGAAATGTGACCCCATGAGGATACCCCTTGGGTAGCCTGTGTCCTTGACACCGCAATATATTGGTGGGATTGTCCCTACAGTTTATGTTCCCTACACATGTGTGTGGGAAGGCTCCCAGAGCTCCCCAGCTGTGCACAGGGCCAAGCTGGCTGCAGCCTCTTTGCTCTCCTGACAGGCCTGCAGATAATCTCCACCATCCTTGGGGTCCTAGCAGGAGATTCTGGGCCAGGCGAGGAGGACGTCGCACCACACCCTGCAGGTGCCGAGGGCAGTAACTGAGAGCACATTCAGGAGCATTTATGGTACCTTTCCTGAATCATTGCAAACGCTGTCTCCAGGAGAAAACCAAAGTCTAGTGCAGATACTGAACTTACCAGAGTTTGCCGATTTGCAAATTAGCCAAAACTAAAATCTAAAATTGGAAGCCTCAGCCAACTGTTTTATTTTTCCTCACTCTCAAATGACATGGTAATTTACCCTTTTTGGAAGTTTCACTGGTAGTTATCTATTCATCTCACTCTCTTTGTTTGCTATCAAAATATTTCGTCAGAGTTTCCCATAGGATATTTTAAATAACTCTTATCTGAACATCGTTGTAAACTAAATTATGCAGCACACCCTGTATAACATTCCAGGTTTAATAAAGATCCATTTGCTAACAGCCTTCTTGCACTACCATAGTCCAAATTCATTCTTTCTCTTGCCTCTCTTTTTGCCCTGTTTACTTTTAAAGATCGCTTCCAACAAATAGCCTTGAACCAAAGATCTCTACCTTAAAATACATTTTACCATATCTGCAAAATCATGCCCTATTTATTTAAATTCCTGAACTCTCTTATTTAATTGACTCTGGTGTGTGTTTGGACATGGTCACTTTCCTAAGCTCTCAGAGTCTAGCAGGAATGTATCTTTAAGAGAGGTGGCGGGAGGTGGGGGTGTCACATGCCGGTGACTAAAGAGCATGTGCTTCCCAGTAGGTGACCTGCCTGAGAAAAACGGTTTGCTTTTTATTTACTTTAACTTTTTGCTGTCTGAGAGACAAAAAGGTGGTCTTAGGAGTAAGGTGGGAAGTAATTATCTCTTTTAAAAGTAAGCAAAGAAAGAGCCAAAAAGAAAGAGAAGGAGGAGGAGGAAGATGAGGCTGAAGAGGAAGATGAGGATGAAGAGGAGGAGGAGGAAGAAGAAGAAAGCACAGCAGAAATAATTCTACTCTTTTCATTCTTTCTGGTTGGTGTTCAGCCAAGAATCAAACAGAAGATGGTGTCTCCTTATCAATTAAACATCAGGGTGCATATTCTCCATTGCATCACTGAGTCTATGGTACATGGTGCCAACAAATAAATTACTCAATCAAACTTGGTTTTCCAATCTCTCTTGCACGCTCTCTCTCTCTCTCTCTCTCTCTCATATAAATGATTTTAAACTGCAAACCAGACACTGTATTAAATTGTCCAACATGCTCTCCACTCCTCCCCCATTTTGGACTATCCATGATGTTTTAGGAAATAATTCCAGCTCCAGGAATGAGATGAGTATTGACTAATCAAAGCCAAACACAATAACCCCATCAGATTGTTTGAGGAGCCTGGACTGAAACCAATCAGGGCAGGGCATTCTCCTAGTAACCGTTATTGGTCCAGAGCAGACACATCACGATGAGATTGAAGGGAAGAATTTTATTTCATGGTTGGGGGAGGGGTTCTTTTTTCTTCTTCTATAATATCCTACAGCTTGTTGAGGAGCCAGCCTTGGGCAGAGGCCGTCATTACGGCAGCAAAACAAAAAGGCCATGAGAACCAGCGTCCTGGATGGCATTGTTGAACTGCTGGATTAACCAACCCAAAATTCCGTTCCCTGTTACTAGACTTCCATTCAGGTAAGCCATACATTTCTTATTATTTAGGCCAATTTGACTTGCATTTTCTGTTACTAGGAAAAACACCCTACCTACCTGATGCCAAAGTAAGTGGTTACTTCTGCATATTCAGCAGGGGGAAATGTCCGTTGAACCAAAACAGTCTAGTGTCAATTGCCTAAATAGTTCAGCAGCATGGCGACTTGGGAATGTATTTTGAGCATTTAGGTTCTGAGTCTAGAAAACATTGCTGTGCCTGGGTTGAATCGGAACATCCACTTCTCTGGGCACAGACTGACTGTCGGTTCTATGATCTATATAGAGCTGAGCCGTTGGCCTGAACCCACTGCTAATTGACCGTAGTCAATACAGCTGTATGTCCTTGAGTTACTTACTTTTATCAACGTCAATAATAGAGATTATACAGAATGCAAGCTTCCTAATGAAAGGAGCAAGGTGCCTTCCTGTGGAAGGCGACTGCTCATTTATTATTGGTCCATTCCACCACTACCATCACCTTCTAAGGTTAAGCTTCTGTTTGTTAGTGTGTGGCTGTGAAAACATAGCTGATGCCTACGCCCTCACTTAGCAATTTGCGCCGTTGGTAAGTCAGCGGTGACTTGTAGTGTATACTGCATTTTACAGGTGAACAGCTAAGTCACAGGGCTTAACCCACACTGTGCTCCGGCTTTTCATGCCTACCTGCTCAACTCCAGCTAGACCATCCGCACCCTTGTCCTTCAGGGCGATGGGCTCTGTCCAGCTGAACTGGAAGGCCACGCCCGTTGCAGTTTACGGCTTAGTCTCACAGATCTCACTTCACCAAACAGGAGCAAACGGTCCTCCTCGTTGCTCTTTCTTAGGTCAGCTTTCACCGTGTTACTTCCTCTCTCTAATCCTCTTTTTTCCGTTCAATCTTCATCTCCATGACTACAGATTCAACTCAATTCGGCTAACAGTTCTTGAGCACCCAAGTGGAGTTGGGATACAGTTGGCCACTTGTTGCCCTGTGCTAGGTGCTGAGATATTTGAGAGAGACAGATGCCACTTTCGTCAGACACTGTACATTAGTTATGTGGAAATACACACACACACACACACACACACACACAAAGATTTAAGTATGAAAAATGTTATATGAACAAGCAAAAAAGCATCATACCAAGTTTGATACATGGTAGGGGACAGAGAGAAGAAGGCACAATGAAGAAATAGTAAGGCAAGGCCTCCTGGAAAAGGAAATATTTAAGCTCAGTTTTAGAAAAAAAAGAAAAATCAACAAGGGGAGGAATGAAGGAGCCTCTCGAGCAGAAGGAACTGTGTGAGCAAAGGCGTAGAGGCAAGACAGAAGGAGGCATACTCGAGGTTACCTGTAGGGCGTTGTCATGAGCATCAGGAGAAAGGGGTAGTATCAGAGATTCTGTGACACGACTAGGCAGAGGCTGAGTCATGAGAAGTCTTGTGCATTGCTCTAAGCAATTCTGAAATTATCTTTAGAGAAATTTTTATTTAGTTAAAATGTTTTTTAAGGTGTTGCTAGCTGCTTAACCAAATGATTCCTAAGTTTTCAGTGGGTTAACACAACAAAAATGTGTTTCTTATTCATGGTACAGTCCAGTGAGGGCATTGCTTGCTGAATGGCTTTCTTCCGTGAAAGGATTCAGGGACTCAGACTCCATAAACCGGGTGAATCCGTCATCTTCACTGGTAACTCCTAGGGGTTGCTGTGGTTGGGGAAAGAGCCTACCTGGGAAGACAGAGCAGTAATTAACCACTTTGGCCCAGAAAACACACACACACACACACACACACACACACACACACACACACACCCTACTTCTTTTCATACCTTATTGGCAAGAACTAATCACAAGGCTCCACCTAAATGCAAGGTGGGGGTCCTGGGATATGTGCTTCTGGCTCTGCCAGCAGCGACTTTTCTGCAACAACCCGCAACCGTGAAAGGAAAACACCACCTTGGGTGGTCGGTTATCTGTCCCTTACATGAGCAAGAGAGCAACAGGATTAGGTTGGCATCTTAGAAAGCCCATTCTGACTGCAGGATGGAGAATGGACTGAAGACGAGGAAGAGGAAAAGAGAAGCCGTGGCTCCCACACAGGTGAAAAATGACAGAGGTCACAGGCTGAGAGGTGACTCTGGAGTAGCAGGGATGCAAAAGAGGAGAAGGAATCAAGAAACACTTAGGAGATGGCATCACCAGGACTTGGTACCGAAATGAAGAGTGCTGTGTTCAGAGTGAGGGACAGAGGAAAGTGAGGATTGACTTTCTAACTTGAGATATGATCACCTGTTTGGCACAGGCACCAAACTGAGGAGTATACGAGCAGGAGTTAGTTGGAAGCAGCTATTTGTTCATGATGAACAGAACTTGAAGTTATCTGGTAGAAGTTATCTGCACACAGATTAAAGAGGCATTTTGTAAACATAGGCCTGGAAGTCAGGGGAAAAGCCTGGGTTGGAGATGGCGATATAGGTTTGGAATTACAGTTATGGAACTTAGTCCACGGAACCCCTGCGAGTGGAAACCTGGGAGGCAGCTGGCCGCTTGTTGCCCCGGAGCCCTCATTCTTTCTCCGGCGTCTACTATTTTCCTTTCAAACAACCGGTCTCTGGCTCATTATTAACTTATCTGTCTTCCCCCAAACTCACATTTTTTCCTAACTGCATGATTAGACTTTTTATGATTTTTTTCCTTAAGTATAAAAATACCATATGATTATTGTAAAAAATTTTGAACTTTTAGTCAAGATGCAGGACCAAGCAAGCTCAGTATTTCCCTCCCTCAGCTCATCATTCAAAACACATGCATCTGTGAAAACTATGTTAATTAAAGGATGTGTATTTGCATTTAAAAATAGGAAATTTTCAGAGTCTAGAATTAAAGAGGGAGTACACCCAAGCCCTGGGTTGGATCTACACCATAGGAGAAGGAGTTTTACTCCCCTGTGGAGAAAGCACAGTGCATAGCTGAAGCAGGCACAGAATTTCCTCATTCCTAGCAGCAGAAGAGAAAAATTTCTACCCACCGGCCTGGGGTCTGGAGCTGGGAGTGAGCCATGCCCCTCGCGATGGGTGGAAACAGAGTAACCTGTGAGAAATTAATACCCTGAGCTCTGCTATGCATTGGTTGAACTGAGTTGGGTCTGAACTCCCATTATATGCAGTGAAACAGAACCCAGAGTAGAGAAACAACTGAAATACAAGTGAATCTAGTGGCCTTCCCGAGGCTGAGGCACAGACAGTTTCTCAATGTCTCTCTATCTTCAACCCAGAATATTTTTTTAATCTAGTTCACGGGCTGGAATTCTACAAAAGATGAGCTCACAGTTAAAAATTACAAAACACAAGAAAACATTCAGGCCTGTAAAATAACAGGTGATAAACCAAAAAATACACCCAAGGAACTATAAAAAAAAAATCAAAACTAAATATTAAATCAGTATGTTAACATTGATGAAAGAAATAGAGAGAAAAGGAAAGAAGTGAATCTTCCACACAATGGTAAGAAATGATCATTTGAAAAATCATTTTAAAAGAAGCATGTAGAAATCTTGCAAATAAAAAATATAGCCACTATAATATAAAGCTCAATTGAATTTTATCTAATAGAATATAATGTCCATGAGGGCAGAGCTTTGGGTTTTTTTTTTTTATCTGTTTTGTTTATTGTTTAACACTAACACTTAGAATAGTACCTGACACATAATATGCAATCAATATGTATTTTTAATGAAAAAATAAATCAGTATGTTACATAGCATTTGCAGAAGAAATTAGTGAATTGGAAGATAGAACTAAATAAATCACAGAGAAAACATACAAAGAGATAAGACATTAAAAGAATTAGAAGAAAGAAGGAGAGTTGAGAGACCTGGGTAAGAGAAATCAATATTGTCTTCCAACATTCACTAATGGGGATTCTAGAATAATAGTATTTAAAACATATAAAGAACTCCTTAAAAAAATAACAAAAGGAAAACAAGCAAAGAGAAAAATGGGCAGGCTATTAAGAAGCAATCCACTAAAAAAGACCCAAAGAGTTAATTAACATATGGAAAATGCTTGGGTCCATTAGGAATCAGAAAAACTCAATAGAATATAACCATTAGAGCTGGGATTGGTGGTGTGGACTTGTAGTCCCAGCTACTCTGGAGGCCAAAGAAGGAGAATTTCTTGAGTCTAGATCTTAAGGCCCAGACTGGGCAACATAGTGAGACCCCATCTCTAAATTAAAAGAAAACAGCAATTATATACCATATCTTGCCCATCAGATTAGAAAGAATTAAATAATGTAATGACATTAGATGTGAGAAGATGGCAACTTTTACATAATGCAGGTAGGAACATAATTTGGAACAATTAATTCTGACATAACTCGTCTAGTTAAAGATATGCACCCTACAGCACAATAAGATGGTTTCTAGTTTCTACCCTAGAGAAATTCTCACATATGTGTTTGAGGTAACAAATGTTATGACAAAATCCATTGCCATGTTGTGTGTGTAAACAGGCCAACTGCTGTTCAGTGAGGGAATGGGCAATGAAATGGTGGTTTATTTACACCACAATATTATTATGCAGCATGTAAAATAAATTAGCTAGTGAAAACATTGCAACTAGGATGGTATATTATGATACAAAACAATGCTACATATACATTGTTTAAAGGGACATGCATATGTGATAAACTTTAGTTCACATATTAAAGTCAGAGAATCTCTGATCTGATAAAGAAAAAAATGGGTATTATGCTATTTGCAATAGACATTAAAAACCATTTTAAAACTATACCTAAAGTTCTAAAATAAAAGAATGGATAACTATACCTGGCAAATAGAAATAAATAAAACAACAAATAAATAAACAACAGCAAAGCCCACCAACAAAACAGAAAAAAATATGCAAAAGAAAAGGAAATTGGTGTAGCAATAACATCAGCTAAAATAGCAAGCAAAGTTGAACTAAAAATTTTGGAACAGAAAATGAAAGTCATGTATAATTCCACATGCTGGAAATAATCACTAATATTACTTGTGTGTATTTTTCTAAAATTGGAATTCTATTAAATATGCTTTTACTAGTTGTTTTTATTTATTGATATATAAGCATTTCATCATTCCTGGACATTCTTCAATACCACAATGTCGAATATTTTCCATCATATAGATGGTCTATAATTTATTATTTTTTGTTGTTGGACATAAGGTCCTTTCTCATTTTTCACGAGTGTAAATAACACTGTAATAAACACTGTTTTGCACAAGTCTGTGTACAGCTTTCTGTATGGTTTTACATTTGACTTTAACAAAGAGTTTAAGGAGCTAAATATACATGGGTGGAAATTATTTATTCCCTGGCATCTTCAGATTATCCAGTGTGGTGAACGGTATGAAAGCATTTGGAGGGTTTAGGGTTGAACTGAGTTTGATTTGACTGAGGATGATGCCCAGAAGGAGCAGGAAGGGGTCATCGTGGCCCTTTCTCCCAACAGCTGCTGGGAGGTTGCTTTGTCCCAGGTGCCGAGCCAAGGTCTTGCAGATACGGATGGAAAGACGGGAGCCCTGTCCTCATGCAGAAGTCTGTGCGCTCCTCAGAAGACAGCACCCAAACAGGAAGAGCAACACGATGCGACAATCATGACGATCGCTGTAAAGGAGCTGCCAAATCAATCTGACCACGGCAGCCAAGTGTCGTGGCGCATGCCTGTTGTCCCAGCACTTTGGGAGACTGAGGCAGGAGGATCGCTTGAGGCCAGGAGTTCAAGACCAGCCTTGGTAACATAGTGAGACCCTGTCTCTAAGAAAAAATTTAAAAATTAGCTGGGCGTGATGACGTGCTCCTGTAGTCCCAGCTACTCCGGAGGCTGAGGCAGGAGAATCTCTTGAGCCCAGGAGTTCAAGGCTGCAGTGAGCTATCATCGTGCCACTGCACTCTGGAAGCCTGGGTGACAGAGCGAGACCCCAACTCTAAAAAAAAACAAAAACAAAGAACAAATTGACCATGGCTTTTCAGCCTTCCATTTATTTTTCACTCTTTTTAATAAATCAGGGGTAGAAGTTATGTAATTAAATTATTGGTAGTATTGATTAATAAATATTGAATACTAAATATTTGAAGTACTCATTACATATTTATAGTCTCTAGAAGCACTCTTTCCACTTAAATGCCCCTGGGATTGTTACCGTTTCTCGAATACCCAATCTGTATGCCTAACCTCTGGCCTCTGGGTCTACTTGTCAGTCTGATCCCTGCATAGGTTTGGCCTGTCCTAGGCCCTCCTTTTGCTGAGAGTAGTGACTCCCCGCTGATGTGCCCCCTCAGTTACTTGTAGGAAATGCTGAGATAAAACCAGGACTTGAAGGCAAGAGCTAGTCTTTTTTTGTACAGCAATAACATTTACTGAAAATCAAGGCGGACAATGGGAAAAGCGAGCTGTGCCAACCACGGCGTCACCGGGAAACACCCTCTGCAATGGTCCGTGCGCTTGCAGACCCTCCTGCCAGAAAGGGGCAGCTCCCAGCGCACGTTGGAGGAGATATTTACACACAGCGAGGAGAAATGAGCTGACTCTCACCAGCACCCTCAGTCCCGGCGTTAGACTCATTGAGCAGCGATGGAAATTGGCCGGCAGATGTTGGGGAATGTCAACGAAGCAGCAATACTGCAACAATGTTCCGTCAGCTAAAAGCACGTCAGTGATCACCCAACAGGTATTTATGAGCGCTCCGCTCCGCGCTGGGCGGAGAACGGAGAGAGGGGACAACGATAGGGAGAAATCTAAGGCTTAGTCCAAAACCCAGGCCAGGTGGAGGTGAGAAACCACAGGTCGGAAGTTAAGGGTTAAGTCTTGCGGCAGAAAAGTACTAGGAAATCAGAAAAGGGACGGAGACCTTTGGGGGCAGAGTTCAAGACACCTCCACCGAGACACCTTAGCCTGGAGGAGAATGGGACGAGATGGGCCTTGAGTGACGCAGGAAGTGAGGGCAACTCCTTTGGCGCCGGGTCACGGGGTGCAGCGACCCAGGCAGACGTGGGCGCTCAGGCTCCCTGCGGCCTCCCTGGCAGCAGCGGCCGCAGTGGGGCGCTCTTGGTGTCTGGTCACAAACTGTCTGCTCATGTGCTCTGAGCCCATGAGGCCAGGGCTGCGTCTCCCCACGGGCCTGGCACGGGGCCGGCACCCAGAGGCTGAGCCAGGAGGGACGCCGAGGGAGAGTGCGGCAGACTGTGCCCGGCCTGGATGAAGTGAAAGGCACGTGCTGGGCAAAGCTGGGCTGTCAGGTCCAGGGTGAAGTTAAGCGCTAGAGAATTTTGAGCACCGATGTGTCCGAATAACCGAAGACGAAAACATAACCTGCACTGAATGTGTCAGCTTGCCAGGCGCGGAGAGCGGCTCTGTCGCTGGAGAGAGCCGGCGACTCTCTCTGAAGGTGCACGTGAGGCTGCGACATAGACAAGGTGGGATTCTGAAAAGCGCTGTTTGGTGACAGCGGGAATTGAAAAACACTCTTTGGGGCTGATCAGTATTGCAGTGAAACGTCACCGGGGCATGCACGGAGCAGGGCCAGGTCACTCAGGGCCCAGGGTGCACTGTGTAACGCTCAAGCAGTCTTTAAGTCACACTGAGCTCATTCGCTTGTACACTAAGCAGAGACTGAGCAGAGATTTCCCTCAGTGCCAACAGACAATAGGGAGCTACTGCAGATTCTTGAGAAGGGGAGTACACTATGAAGATCATGTTTCAGAAATATGACTGACCCGATATCCCAACATTGCACAATACGTACCTCGCATTTGTCATAGAGCTACAACTGATGTCTTCATTTGTTTGAGCTGCTATAACAAAATACCAGACACCGGGTGGCTTATAAACAACAGAAATTTATTTCTCAGACTTCTGGAGACCGGGAAACCCAAAACTAAGATGTGGCAGATTTGGTGTCTGGTGAGGGCCAGCTTTCTGGTTCGTGGTGGCGCCTTCTCACTGTGTCCTCATGGTGGAAGGGACTTGCGTGCATTCTGGGGGCTGTCTGACAAGGGCATCGACCCCTTTATGGGGGCTCTGCCCTCATGACTTAGTCAGCTCCCAAAGGCCCCATTTGCTGATACGACTGCCTTCAGGGTCGGGATTTCGACATACGAATGGGGGTGGGGTGGCAGGCGGCATAAGCTTTCAGTCCATCGCAGCTGGAATGATGCTGCTTTCAGCTGCAGGAAGCAATTTGGTTTGATTTACTCAGTTTCTATCCCTTGGTCATATTTTTAAGCACTGCTTATCTGTGGATCC
>CAUYSK010053643.1:0-27158 GCA_963575035.1 Avahi laniger | reverse complement strand
TATTGCAAATGTAAAAATGAAAAGCTTCTATAATAAAGACATCTGCACTTGAATGTTTATAGCAGCACAATTCACAATTGCAAAGATGTGGAAACAACCCAAGTGCCCATCAATACGTGAGTGGATTAATAAAATGTGGTATATGTATACCATGGATTACTACTCAACTACAAAAACCAATAGTGAACTAGCACCTCTTATACGGGACAGAGCTTGAGCCCATCCTTTGAAGTGAGGTATCACGAGGATGAGAAAACATGCACCACATGTACTCGCCATCAAATTGGCACTAACCGATCACACTAAAGTGTTCACATGGCAATAATACTCACTGGGTGCCGGTCGGATGGAGGGGCGGTAAACCCACAACTAATGGATACTGAACACACTGTATGGGGGAAGGACATGCTTGTAGCTCTGGCTTGGTCGAGGCTAACACATTACATGTAACTAAAATGTTTGTACCCCCATAATATCCTGAATTTAAAAAAACCAAAAGCTTCTTCAAAGAATTTATAATAAGATATGCCATGAACAGAAATAACTATACTGCAATGACTACAAGGGAAAAAGTATTAATAATAGAGTTGTAAGTGAAAGAGAGCCAAGAGCCAAGGCAGATGGATAGTAAAGCTTTACTTGGGTGACTGTTTTGTGCCAGGCATTTTATAAACACTATCTTGTATAATTGTCCTTGTAACATACTATGCCTTGCACATTCCAAAATGAGAACTGAGGCTCAGAGAGTTTAACTGACTTGCATGAGGTCATGTACCAAGCTCTGGCACAGCAGAGTTCGAAACTGGATTCCTCTGGCTCCAACACCTATGCTCTTCGCAATTGCAGCTTTGCTGCCTCCTGGGGAGGAGAGATAAGGACAAGATGACTCCAGCAGTGACAAAATGGAAAGCCTCTTAGAAGAGGTGGCATTTGAGCAGTGTATTTAGAATGAGTCACACCAAGATGGGGCATTCTCACGTTGTGCCATAAGGAGTGAACAACACGTTCAAATAACAGTGAACCTTCTAGTGTGTTTGCAATAAATGTGAAGGATTCTGAAGCCATTCTTACAACTTGGGTTTGTACTCAGCAGTAGGGAGATTTTGAAATTGTTTAACCGAGGAGCGACGTAATCTCAACTGCAAGGCCTCAGGGAGGTGTCCACTGAAGCATTCGCACCACGCATGGCTGCAAGTGGGGGTGTGGGAGGAAATCCCACATGCTTACCTCAGGCAGAAAGTGACCACCTGGAAAAGTGGACATATCTTTGCCACCAACACAGTACGTCACTACCATGGTGATACACACCTCACACATTTGTCATACCAGAGGTGATACAAAGTCATATTAGAGAGACTTGCTTAACATCATTTTCTGTCGGCTGTTCTTAATTATTTTCGGGACTAACTGTGTTTCCTGGTTATTTTGAAGAGCAATCAAATGGTAATTAAATAGTAACGTGGTAATTACTAAACCAAATTATCCTACCGTCTCATTCTCGCTGTATAAATGCCAAATGGGTACGATTCTGACCTGAAAAAGCTAACAACACTTTGAAATGCATTTAAATATCATAGCTTTAAGTGAAAAATGTTTGGTATGCATTAGCACATTTGTTTGTAGATAATGCTGCCGAGGGTGTTATCATTATATCTGTGAGTGAAACTAAATCCAGAACATTCTCTTTCAAACTTTGTCTACGAGAAAGAAACAATGCTATGTATATGACAGCAGGATACATGCTAGCGAGGAATGGCAGGTCTTGTCTATGGGCCACTTTGGAAAATTACAAAGAGGCAAATGCAGCCTGCCTTATGACCTCTTTATCTGGTGTGCGAAAGGCACAAACCTCACTTTAATAATGTGACAGATATACCCACAGTTCATAAATATTAAATACATAGCACACTTTGGCTGCGGAGCTAAATAGATCTAGCTCTCATACACGTTGATAAATGCTGCTTAACAACTCTGTAGCTGACTCCTTGGCACCTGAGGTGTAAAAACATTTTTTAAAGAATGTATGGTTTAAAAGTAAGGCTTCAAAAAGAAACAGCTGTAAGAATCTCTCAACCAAAGCAGCATGTATGGTGGCTCAGTTGGAAGGACATTCTTTTCAAGTTCAGTTCACCCTTTCATCTCTTCTTAGATAAAAGAACTTTAGAATTTTCGTCTGTTCCTGATTCCTAAACACTAGCTCTTCATAAGCATTTAAACTGGAAAGTCATCAGTCTCATTGAACATTAATAATTATACACATTCTTGTGGATATTTATATTATCAAAGTATACATATTTTTGAAAGCTCTAGCATTGAGAACACTCAGTCTCTTATTGTGCAAAGTGAAACTACCTTTGAACTATTCATATAAAGACAATTTTAATTCACCTCAATAAATATTACCTTGAGCTCCTAACATACGCAAGTTCTAGGACTGGGTATGTAAATGAGACATGCGTGCGTGACTCCTCCTTATTCTTAAGGGTTCACAGCCTAACGCATAAGCCAGAAGTCACCAGCGGGCAGCCCACATGCTGAAGTCATCCAAGAGATATGCTTTATTTGATTTCAACAGTGTTTCTTAAAACATTGGAGTTCATTGTCTTTAGTCAGAGCTTTCGCCCTTTGGTACAACCGAATGCCTTTGTCACCAACCTGATAGATATTTATTGTACCTGACTGGCCCCTAATGGCAGTTTGGTACCATGAAATTATAAACAAATAAATACTGTACCTATGATAGTGTTTTATCTCTATGATAATACCTGAGGTTGTATGGAGGCACAGAGGAGAGAATAGCAAGTGGGTTCTCCACAGGTATGTCAAGCATGTTTTGATAGAGGAGGTGATACCTGCCAAAACCAGGCAGAGGGACTGTAAAAGAGGTATGGAGATGTGAAATGGCAGGTCAAGCTTAGGAAATCAAGGAGGAGAAGGAGAAGGATGAAAAATATTTATCCCCCATGTTATGAACACTTACTGTTAGCCACCAATACACATTTCCCATATAATACACAATAAACCACTGTGTTCATTATTAACTCCCTTTTTCAAATGGAGGAAACTGAGTATAAGAGAAGGTAAATAACTTATCCAAGATTTATCAGTTAGTGAATGGTAGCATCAGAATTCAAGGTTCTGCCTCGCTTCAAACTCAAACATTTTTACTATTAAACCTGCTGGGTATAGCAGTAGATTACAAATTTACTCAGGACACTTTTTTAGTAATTACCATTCTGAGTCCCACTGAATATAAACATAGGTAAAGCCACTAGACATAACACCCACATTTGGAAAAAAATTAGCTTCTTTCAGTGTAGCCAATGAAATAAAAATTATGTAAACAAACTTTTAGAGCTTAAGGGAAACTTAGGAAAGTTCTAGTCCAAGTTCATCATTTTACAGGTGAGGAAATACAGGCATTTAAAATATTTGCTTTTAAAAAGTCAAAGAACTTCTATTTTAAATATAAATTTGAATGTACTTTTCAATGAGTGTCTAATTCTTAATAAGCTTCAAAATATTTTAATTCTCCTTATTAATGCTATAGTTTTAAAAAATAATTTATAGCCACCATAATTTTATCCTACACATTCTACAAGTTTTAAATGTTTAAAAATAACTCAGGGAAAGCTGAAAATCTCTTTTTAAAAGCACTGAAGAAATACCTCATAAAAATCTAGCCATGAAACTGCCCTTTTTGCTTCAATATTTTTATTGTGACCTATTGAACAATAGGATGAGAAATCTATAAAACTCATATTTCAATGACCTGAAGCAGTAAAAAAAAAAAAAAAAGGTAAAAACAAACAAAACAGTAATGGTCACATGATCTTTAATTGTATTTGGTGCTGAACAATCTGGTTTGAGGTTAGCTAATGCAAGTAAACAGGAAAATACTAATTTAATTGTAGGAGTATGTTTACTTATAAGAATTTAGAAAATGGGAAAAATTCTGTGATTGCATCTTTGACTTAACGTTATTTCCTGATAAGAATAGTGTCATGTCAAAAATTATTCGATTTCCTATCATAGAAAAAAGTAGGTGCATCAATAAATATTTACAGAATAGATAAGTCAATGAATGGATAAAAGGATAAAGGAATGAGTTATGCATGAATAGCTATTTTTCACTTCTAAGCCTAATTGAAAATTAGCTCCCTTGTAGCCATAGGAAGTTGTTATTAGCCTAGAAAGCAATCGAGCAAGCAGAGTACTTCCTTTAGATCCTAGCCAGGTATTTACCTAAGGAGTAATTTGTCACTTTTCATGTGATCATTTATGTATCCACTTATTCAACTTCATTTCTTGAAACCCAAATCTGCGCATCATCTGATCACATCAGAGACGACCATAGTGAACTCCCAGCTGGCCCACCTCATGCATCACAATGAGGCAGTAATCCTTTCTTTACCACAGTAGGCAGAACAGCTTAGTCTTTCCTAGACTGAATGTTACCAGTTAAAGAGACCCAAAATAAAAGTCTCCATGGAGTAAACAATGCATTCTTCCAATGCTTTCCATGAAATATGTCTTCATACTGTTGCTGGTCTTCCTCACTGGTGATGTAAATTTACGCATATTGACTCTATGGCCTCATCCATCATCACATAAAACTAAGAAGCATTTGCTTATAACAGGTTTATGGTTTTTTTCTTTACTTCTCTTAGCAGAGGAGAGAATATATAATGCTATAAATTATTGTAACTAGAAAAAGAAGGGAAAGGCCTGCAGGAGAGAAAGCACGAGTTAACACTGGTAGAGGGAAACACACAGTCTGGTAAAGCAAGGACAAGTGAAATGAGATAGGAGATAGTTAAAGAGGTGGAGAATCTTTGAAGGTTCACAAGTGAGCCTTCCTCAGGGAAAGCAGCTCTTGGCATGGCATTTGTTTTAATAGACTATGTTATCTTTGCACCTCGAAGTTACTGTTACCGTAGCACAGATGTTCCATCATTAATCCAAAACACAGTTGCTACTGTGTGCCAGTTACAAAAATCAATACTGGATGGCCAAGTTTGAAGAAAGGATCTTCCCTCTGAATGCACACAAACTCTATTCTCAGCTCTCCAAATTTTTAGTTGTGTCCCTGTCAGTAAACATTTTTGAGCCAAAAATCACCACTGAATAGATACTTCTTTATTTATAAGTCATATATGTGTGTAATTTTGTTTATTATATTTGTATGTTTATTATAAATATATAAAATATAAAATAAAAGGATGAAATGAAAATATTTTAAAATAATATTAACTTGACATTAAACTGACATTTCCCCTGCTACAGATTTTATGTATTGTATATATTCTTCAGCTATAATATAATTTATTAACAAATTCCATAATTAGTTTTTAATATTAACATGTTAATGGTACAAAATTTAACAATTAGGGTTCTAATCATAAATACAGTTTATTTCAATACTTGACTTCACATAATAATCACACTACACACAAGCACAACATATATAAAATGCTATGTATTTATGGCCAGGTTTGTAATGATATGAGTGAAATCCATATTTTTAATAGTGTTCTCAGTGAAATTTTGTGGCTTCCTCTTTTTAGATATGATTTTATCATCCTTGCTTGTCATAGTGTAGTTGATAAAGAACTCACTTTAAGAGTTGGAGAGATTTTCCATATTCTGTTTGTTCACTCGGCCCTTTATTATGTGTTTCCAATGTATATCCAATGTATATCCAAGGTTGAGAACCATTGTGTAAGGAGCAGCATGGCCTTCTAAAATACATATTCATGTATTTTAAGTTTCCAATTCAAAATATTTTGTCTTTAATTAAGCCAAAGTATCCATTGTCTACATATTACGGATATTTGCAAAAATACAACTTAATGAGAATAATTCCAAGGAGCCATATCTCAAAAGTTTATAGTATAGGGATATTCTTAATATTAAACTTTTTGGCATCAAAAGTAAATTATTGATTCATAATCTTCAAAGAAGGGATTTCATCTAGTAGGGATTTGTGTATGTATGGGAAGGTCTGCATTAGAAAATTTCATCAATTTTTATCTCAATTTTTTATCTTCCACCTAAAAGTTTCTTCTTTAAAAAACAGTAGGATTGTTAAATAATAAGATTGGCCCAATTTATGATCATTTGCTTTCATTTAATCCTCACAAACAGCTCCATGAGGTAAGGTCAGTTATAATATTCATTTTACAGATGAGAAAATTGAGGGATAAAGAGTTTAGGGTCATTGTTAGTTTATTCTCTTTCACACAAATTCTTAATGATACCTAATTTACCATGTAAAGTTATTTCAGGAAATTACTGCAGTACCAAATTAGAAATGGCATTTTGTTTCATAGAGCATTAAGTATTAAATATATTTTATTATGATTATTTGAAAACTGGTTACTCTGCAGGCCAGTTTACTTTCAGATAATCTGAGCAATCAGAATGCTCCACTAATTGATCAAGCCAGTTGACAGAATCCAGGCCATGGCCACGTTAACCTCTTTTTTGCACACTGTGTCCCATTACATGATCTATTAGCTAGCAACCTTTTTTTTTTTTTTTACAATTCTTTACTCTCATATAGTATTTCTCAGTGGGTGCTACTAGTATTTGGAGAAAGATTCTCATTTTTGCAGGGAGTATATCACTTTGCAATGCCTTGCGCCCTCCCCTCACTAAGCACTGAAATGCCTTTCCCAGTCACAATTTAGAGCTCTCCCTAAGTGGGAAGGTACCACAACGTTGAGAACCACTGCGCTAGGAAGACATTCAAGATCACTCAAAAACTGGAAACTCAAGTATTCAAGTTTCAGAAAAGTGTGTGGGAAGCGACACATTTTAAATCTTAAACTGGTAATGGCTAGAGGAATACTCTCATTACATATAAAATCTAATTTATATTAACAAATACTCTACTGAATGTACCTAAAAATAAAATACTTAACTGGGGGCAGTGGCTCACGCCTATAATCCTGGCACTCTGGGGCAGCTGAGGTGGGAGGATTGCTGGAAGTCAAGAGTTCGAGACCAGCCTGAGCAAGAGCAAGATCCTGTCTCTACCAAAATTAGAAAAAATTAGGTGAGCATGATGGCATGTACCTATAGTCCCAGCTACTTGGGAGGCCGAGGCCAGAAGATAGGTTAACCCCAGGAGTTTGAGGTTGCAGTGAGCTATGATGATGCCACTGTACTCTAGCCCGGGCAACAGAGCGGGTGACAGAGATTCTGTCTCAAAAAAAAAAAAAAAAAATGGAAACTGACATTTCTCCTGCTACAGATTTTATGTATCATATATATTCTTCAGCTATAATATAATTTATTAATAAATTCCATAATTTTTAAAAAATATAAACAAGTCAGAGAGAATCAGCAACTTGAACAATTGTACAAACCAAAATAAAATTATTTCATGTAAAATACCAAAACTTAATTTCTTACGGATTAAGAAATAAGAGAATTATAATAAAGAAGAATTTCATTTTTTTCTGACTGAATTGTGAAAACTTAGAACTGTAATATTTCATCCAATCTCTATTGTGATGACTGATCTTAAGGAGAAAAATGATAAAGCATTATTATCACATAATAGGATATCTCAACCAAATATGTATTCATGTTCCACAGTCTTTCTGGGTTTTGCTTTTTGTTTTTTGTTTTTTCAGCTATAAAAAGTGAAAATTCTTTAAGGAAGAGATGCCACAATAGATGAAAGACCTTTTTACCCATGGTAAAGAAACATAACAAAGCCATTATGAGTGATGTAGGAAGTTTAGAAAAACGAAAGCTGGTATTAAATATGACAGGCTGTCACAACAATAAAAAAAAAATCAACATAATCATAGCAATAAAATAATATTTGTACTTAGTTTCTTTCAAAGTTAAAATAATGTGCATCTTTTCTAAGTTCACAGTTTTGAATAATGACAAAAATAACAAAAACTCACATAAAAATCTCTAAATGGGTATCATATTAACATTATTTAGAGTCACTGCTCTACATGTTTTTGTTTTTCTTCAAATTTCCTTTAGGGTAATTTCATTTATATCCTTTTTTCTTTGCTGTTGCATGACTATGTTATTCTTTTTCTTTATGATCTGATATTCTTGAACCAAGTTTCCTATTACTTGGCTTCAATAAATCCCTAATCAGCTAAAATTGCATTATTTTAGCTTTTCACAGCATATAATAAAATCTGCATTTCTTGTAATTATTTTCCCTATTGTAACAATATCATTTATTTTGTAACTTTAAATAAGAATGCCATATAAATATATGATATAATTACCTCCACCTGGTATTCAATGACGCACCTTCATTATGAATGTTTACGCAGATGATGCTGAAACATTGCAATGTGGAAAATTCCTCTTGTGGAAAACATTGCACACAGGCATATATTAACTTTGTGTTCAATGACAAACATTTCATGCAATCACGAAGGAGAAATTAGTTTCACTGTTCCCTGAAAGTTACCTCAGAGCACTTTCTGGCCTAACCACTTGGCACTTTTGCCAAATCTCTTAATGTTTAAGGGATTCCAGCATTGCCCGACGGGACCATTTTACTAAGGCCCTGTAAAATCAACAACAAAACTACTTTATCTACCATATGTGATTTTGTTTCTATGCTTTCTTTAATCCAGTCCACAGTGGATGGGCCTCACCCATGAAAATACACATCGTAACTCTGCACTTTCATAAAAACATTCCGGAAGATCTAAAAGATGTCAGCTTTTCTTTACTAATAACTTTTTCCACAGAAGCAAGATACATGCAGGATACCAGGCCCCTTTAACTCTGACCCAAGTTCAAAGAAGCTTCAAATTTTAGCGTATTTTTGGTGGAAAATTTGTGTCAAGAAACAGAATGACTTCTCTTCACAAACACAGGACTTGCTAAATCTCAGTGTGGGAGGAAAGACCGCAGGACTCAACATGTGAAGCTGCTCTGCTTGATGGGAGCTCAGAGGGCTTGAATGAGAGTTTCTTAGAACCGTCACTGTAACCTGCTTTCAGGGAGCTATTGAGATTTCACCTTTGGCCGTATTAGTTGCCAGTGCTGCCTATTCACTGATATTGCATGTCTATTAAATCTTCTTCTGAGTGATGTTTAATATCTCTCGAGTCATTAACACACCAAAGTGTGACATTAATATTCCAAAGTGCAGGGTATCTAACTCACATTCAGAGAACAGTAATCTCCCAGATAAGAATTGGTTCATTATTTATTTTTATTCTATAGTGGAAACAGTTCATCTTGGTAGTCTACCACCATGTGACACCGCTCCTCCCTAGTCAGCCATCTGTTTGTTAGTCTGTAAAATGAAAATTTTTGACTAGATGATCTCTAGAGTGTTTTCTACCTCTGACCTTCTTTTATTCTATGATTCATTGTATAATTTCATGAATAAATATCGAAGCAGTTTACTTTCTTTGTAGCTTCACAATATCCTTGTTAAAAATGAAAAAGCATATGGTTCTACCTTTGCAAACTCTTATGTCTTATCCATAATAGAAAAGTGTAACAAATTAATAATTGTGTACATTGATTTTCTTATCCCGGTTTCAAAAACATGTAATTACTGTATGGTATAAAAGTTTTCCTTATTTTAGGCATTAGTATTGATACACCTAAAGTAAAGCACTGCTCCTTTTGATGCACCATAGATCTCAGATCTTATCGTGGCTATTTCTTACATGCCTATAACTCACGGGCATGAATTCTCCAAATAAACATCAGTGACTGGCGTTTATATTCACTTGGTAATTCCATGGCAAGACTTTATGTTCTAAATATAGGTTTAAAATTTTTCATTTTATAATAGCATCCTAATGCTTCTAAAACCTCTTTAATTATAACTAGTTAAGAGTAGCTTTCTTCTTAAGAAAAGAGGTTGATTTTATAAATGTATGAGTAAATGCATCCCATCCCTTTAATTTTATAGCTTTCTTGTAAGATTTGATGTCTTTGTTAATTTTAGGTTTTATTCCAAATAAATGATCAATAACTTTTCCATAAAGAAGACTTTGATTAATGCCAATTTTTGTCTCTTAAAAGGATCCTTCCCGGCCATTGGGGTGGAGGCGTTTTGCCCCAGCTTCCTGAGGGCGGGGTTTTTAAATAGCATCCAGGCCCCGCATCCAGTGCCAGGGGGAGGATCCCTGCCCCCCAGGATTCCTGCTGGTAGGTATTTCAGATGAAGTTTTCTGCCACCATATACACCAGTAGGACTGTGCTCAAAATTGATAGACCCACAAAACAAAAATGAATATTTCTGAAATATATTCTTAAAAAGAAATGCAAATGACTTTTTAAATGCAGAAACCACATTTATGAAATCTAATGCATGAAAATAACATAAAGGAATTGGAATAGGGATCTGGACTCTGAGTACCCAATTAACATAGTGCCGCCTCTTCTGAGAAAATTTTTACTTAAGAACTACAGCTTCAGATCCCAAATTCATAACTCCAGAATAAAATAAAGATGAATTTAAACCACTTTGCCACTTGGGATTGCCCAGAAAAGAGAATTAAAAACTAAGTGTTCTTGACAGAGAGAGTAATTCCATATGTGGGTGAGTTTATAGGAATTTGATTAAAGTACCATTTCACTAAAGAAAATGACTTGATGAAAAAAACCACAAAGTAGCAAATTTGGAAGAAATTTTTGAGAAAGAAAATTAATGTGTAGTTCTCCCTAAAAATATCAATCTGACCAAAGCCATACTTTATCAATGAGAAAAACAAAATACAGAATGTTGAGTATTTTAGAATGCAATTTCAAAGTGCACTAAAACCCTTTGTGGATTATCCATGGCATGATTGTAATCACAGATTATTTCTTCTCTGTCATTTAGTAAAATATCCAGCTGCCTTGTTCCATTGTACCTAAAGGATGCAAGCCCACATTGTATTTTATATGTGTCTTAGCAAAATTGAATTAGAATATTGATTTTTAGAGTTTTTAATCATAATTCTTCTGGTTTTATCATAATTAATAATGATACAAATTATGATAATGATATTAATGTATTCAGGAGTACTGGCCCAGCCCACAATGTAATGGGAATATTTGAATAGACTACAAAATGTAATAAAAAGTTCCCAATACATACATTTCTTGCTTTATACCAACAACTCCTAAAATCATTATATACTGTTTTTCTTGTGCCATTCAATTACCTTTGTCTACCGAATTAAAACATATAAAAAGTAACAATAAATATGTTTTGATGTCACTTAGTTTCATCACTGGATAATTTACTGATATGGTTGGAGACTTTGTGGCCAACAATGCCATTGATAGAGTAGAAACCATTCTTTTATTTAAGTGAATTAAAAGATTATCAGTTTTAATTTTAATGGATCTTATGCCAACCTTTTTTCTCTTTAGAAATAGAAATGCTATTAATTGCACAGGAATTTGTTGTTGTTGTTCTTGTTGTCATCGTTGTTGTTGTTGTTCCAAAGTACCGGGAAAAAATCCACATAAGCTGAGCTCTCAAAGTTAACTAAAAATATAAAAATGTAGCTTTCATATATGTGATATCTCAGTGACTGGAATTGAAATGATAAACAGATTATTTGTAGTTTAATGGCTTAACCCTTAACTCTTAATGACAAATCTTGGTGAATTTAGATATGTTTGACACAAATGACATTATGAAGTTCATGAAGTTTAGTAGTGGCTTGAATAATTCAGCATCACTGAAAAAGAAAAAAAAATGTCATTTAGCCACTGAGAATGATAGAAGCAAGATGATCTTTCTACAACACAAATAACAGAAACAACTTTCCAGAGAGGGATCTAAAAGAACATTCTAGCATTCTATTCTTCTAGGCTTTAAGCCAAATTTGCCTCCAGCTTTCATAGGAGAGAAAAATCAGTTCAGTTTTCATGACTTACATACAAATCAGGTATAACAAAATTGCTTCATAAAAAATTTATAGATCTAAACTCGTCCTGTTCCCTCAAACTGAAATTAACTCAACTCACTTTTCCTGGCTTATATCATTTTGATAAGTCATCCCTGTATACTTTGTGTGATACTTTTCAGTAATGACTGCTATGATTTCAAAGATAATTTTAATCCTCTCCCATTCAACTACAGCTTATTTCCCAAGAATTTCCTTTATAATTTTGTGCAAAGAGGAATGAAGCAATAATCATGAGAGATTTTTATTGTTTCATTAAAAAAAACTCTAAAGTATGTCTTTGCCATCTAATAGCTGAAGTGATACTCTCCTGGTTTAGGACATCAATTTGAGGGCAAGAAGCAGTTCCTTTCATGGCTCATACCATGACACTTTAAATAATTGTCTGAAGGTTGATTATCACTGAGCAGCAATTAATTTTGCTTTCTACTAATTGATTATATGTCATAGTACTTTGAGAGTCTTGGAAGACATTTTCTGTGTCATTCAAGGAATTACAAAACCTGTTCTAGTGAGGGTACTATTAATAATTTTGTTTCCAGTTATATAGAATAATCAAATTTAAATGTGATGTATGACTATGTATTATATAAAATAGTTTTTATGCTTTATAACATGCTGTTATCAAAGAGAACTATTTCTACAGTACTTACTTTTACACTAACTGCAATAATAAGAGAATCATTGAATCATACAATCCAGAAAGCAGACAAACGTGAAATCAGTATTTATGCAATAATTGTTAACTGTTTTTAAGTTTTCATTTCTAGAAAGGCTATAGTATATAGTAAAAGGCTAATATTCTTAGTTTCAGATAGGTAAAAACACCAGAAAGTATTAGCTGAAAGTTCAATGGCAAGTATAGTAATATACTGAATGAAATACCTTTTGCAGTCACCTGATGAAGTAAGAGAACACTGGAGAAAAGAGTAGAGGAGAAGAAAGGGAAGGAGAAAAGAGGAGAGTAGGGAAGAGAAGAGGAAGTGAAAGGAGAGGAGATATTAGAGTGACATAACTCTAAAATTATATTTTTTAAAGCAAAGTCCTACCCCACTGTGTTCCTAGCTATTTAAACCAAACTATACCTCTTGAGAACAATGAGTGTCCTTCCTTTAAGTGAATTATCAGGCATATAATCTAAAATGATAAGCTTTCTCTCTTTGCTCCATCTTTGACTTAATTCTGTGGTTGAACAGTATTTGAAAGTAGTTCAAAACATTTTATATGCCATGGAGTATTGATTATGCATAGTCTTACACTGGCGGCTCACTTTATGATAGACTCCACCTCTACCCATATCCTTTATATTTTTGGCAGTTTCATCTGTTTATCATATACAAATGAAAGCAGAATGATAAAAGCATGGAAAAAATAAAATTATGCATTAACAGTGATGAAGTAATATGCAGAAATTTTATGGATTCGACTTTCTCTGTCACTTCTCAGCAATATCTGGCATCATATGATATCTTACATTTACATAAGATCCAACCATTACAATGTGTCTTAAAAACTAGACTGACTTATAAAACATAAAGGCATATTTATTACCTACAAATTACTTTGAAAATAATATCTTGGGATGCAGTGTGATCAGATCAACAAAACATTAGCTTATATTTTTCTATAAGTTTTCTGTTGTGGGAGATTTGATAATATTTTTCACTAACAAAATAATTCTTATATATAGATTAGATTCTAGACCAAACTCAAACGCATGCCTTAAACTAACAAGCTTTGTCAATTACAATGGAAGTCTATAAAAGAGAGAACATAGGAAATAGGCAGCCTCTGGGATTTAGAAATAGATAAGTTCTGGAAAAAATTCAGTGTTGAAGATTTCCCTAATACTTCCTTTGTGCTTAATCTTGGAATCTCTTTAGTTGTCGAGGGAATGTCCCTCTGAAGCACAATCTCAATTTGCCTGACTGTGCTTTAAATGCAAAGCTATATGTATATAACACCTCTCGACATTTTTACTCAAGCTTCTCTTCATTGTATGACTTGTATTAGATTCAAAGGAAATGGCAAAGAGAGAGTAAGACCCCCTCTCTGCTACTCTGAATCAAACAACAGGAGAACTATAAACACATGAGGATTCAAAACCATATTTGCAACTCCTGAGTATATAATTAATAATAATGTTTAATATTATTCATTTACTTGTCCTTTGGAAAGAGATTCATATCCTCACTACCATCCCCTGACTAGCCATGTTAGGAAATGAATTCACAGTGTAGTTTTCTATAAACCTGTGACATATCTAACTATACCATTTCTATAACAAAGGATGTACAGTCCTGAGCCAATATTAAACTGTCTTCACAGTCCATTAACAGTGATTTTCAATATTTTCCTTTCCATATTTCATGTGAAATCCTATCTGATATGGAGTCAGGGAAAATATTGCATGCATTGTTACCAGTCAAAAAAATGTTTTTATGAAGACAATGTATGGTTTAGATGTTATAAATGAGCCAGGAATGATAAATAAGGTTGAAGACGCAGAAAATATAAGATCTGGTGAATATTGTATCAGGTTTTGATGCATAGAGAAAACTGGGGAAAAGCAAATATATAAGACTAGCTAGCAGACTTTGAAGAAATACATAATGAAGTAAGGTAAGTTGGCACAAATTCAATGTTCCAAGGGAAATCAACAGTGGAAAAGTATATACATTTTAAATACAATCAAACTGCAGTTCAGAAAAATCAAAGTACGTCATTTCATTTCTTCATATTTTCAGGCATTCTAAAAATTAGTAACTTTGTTTTAGATCCACAAGTTTATATTTCAGAATTAATCACTTGTGACAAAACAATTTCTATTGACTATAGTTCTTCCAAAGATAATGATTCTTGGCTATTTTTCCGTAGCATGTATAGCAATTTGCTTTATTTTGTCTTTAACAAAATATTGATGTCATAAATCTATATAACATAAGATATAATGGTTTACTCTTGAAGTAAGAGATCTTCAGGGGGAAACAAAATCCTCTTTAATTTAAAGGTTATATATTTTATACATTTCTACAGTTGAGAATGTTGCCAATTACCCTGGATGAAGTATGTGTGAGTCAGTGAGAGTGTGTGTATCTACTTAAACCAAAAGCTAATTATGAAGGGAAACAAAAACTAGATTAAATATGCAAAGTAAAATCCTAAATAAATCATTCAAAATGTAAACTATAACCAGAAGAAAATCCTTTATCTGAAATAGTAGATCCTACTTTCTTTATTCCTTGCCATTTACATGATTTCAAGCCCCAATATAGGCCTTACTGAATACCTGTCAACACTGTTCTCCCTGGAGAACTCTACTCCTCTAAAGTTTGTTCATCTGCAGGCTTCAGTAGGCAACCCTACAGAACAGCAACTATTAAAAAACTAGGAAGGGGAATCTTAGGCAGGTCTGGGCAAGAGACCAAGATTACTGCTATTTCAGGAGTGAAAGAGGCTTGAGAACATAGGGTCACTATTAGAATAACAAACAGAACACGCCCAGCCAACCGAAGCACCAGGAGGGTGCATGATTATAGTTATAGTTATACAACTTGAAACATCCCCTTTAAATATTTGCAGTGCTGTGAGTGCTAGGTTAGAGGGTAATTTTAAAACACCTGTTAAGGATATAGTCTATAATGAGTACAAAAGGGGCTAAAGAGATAATGTCAAGGTTGCATTCATTCGGCTCACTTTATTGTTTAAAGTGGGTTCCAAAGAGCATGTATATCATCCTTTGTTTTCTTGGCTTACTTGAGCAGAAATTCACAGAAGGTGAGAAAATAATTTAAAACTTTTAAGGAACGCAAGTTATCACTTGGAATAAGAAAAGTTAGGATGGGAACATAGACAAAATTGAAGGTATAATTTAAACCTTCAAATAACATTCAGTTTATAAAAACTTTAATCCATTACAGAGTCCATGAGTTTAAAGATTCCTATGGACAGATGATCCTGATATTGTGGTACAGGTTATGGACTCAGATTATTATGGATTTTACTTTGTTTCTTGGCCAAAAATAAGACTGTTATAAAGGACCAGTGATTCTTTAACCTCCTTCTCCAAACTGGACTTTGAAAATCAAATGAAGGCTATAAACTCTCTTCCCCATGAAAATGGACATATGATCCTATATGTAAATGTTGACACACAATCTCAGGAGATCTCTGGACACCCTGAAGTTCATACATGAGGAACCCTTTGTCCTTAGGAAGTCAATGTTCACTATATAAATTTATACTTACCTAACATGGATGAGCACCATCATCTTTACGTGAGATTGACAGTACATTAAACAACAACAACAGAAAAAAACCCACAGAGCTGCAGCAAGCATTTGATATCAAGCTCTTGAGCATTTACAAAGATAATTTCTATTTTTTTCCTACCAGAAAGACATGACAAATCTTAAAAGAGCCTTTAAATAATTTTCAGGGTTTTTTTTATTAGTTCTTTTTTACTTCTTTATTCTCAGAATCTTTAAATAGTTTTAGTCTTTGGCCTTAACTAAGCTTTCTTTTTAGCATAAATGCTTCTTTTATCTTAATATCATTTGAATAAGTTTGTATCTTAAAAATGCGGATAATATATATATGTGGCTTTTTTAAATTCTCTGTTGAGAACATATCCACTCCCTAGATATCATCATGTTTTATTAGTATGGATTGTGCCATTTCTTTTGGTCCTATTCAAAGAAACTATCAACACTTTCGAAAGCTTCAACCAAGATTCATTTTCTTCACAAAAAAAAAATTCTGAAAAAACTTTTCCAGCTTGCTAAATTAGCTGAGTCATCATATAAATCAGCATTTAATGTCTGTATCAATTGAGGTGGTTTTGTTAGTGTGTTTTCACCTTAATTGGAAACATGATAAAAAAAACTAAGCTGCTCAGATGTCTCCTCCTCTCCAGAGAACCATGTTGATCCCCTCAGAGGGGCATACATGCCCTCGTGGGCTGCTGCCCATCTGAGAACATAAGTAACATGGAGACAGACCAGCCATGTTACGAAACGTGTCTCAGCTCCATTCTTTTGCTTTGTAGGACAAAGCACCATGAAAGGTGCCCTGTAACACAATGTTGGCTTTTCATAGTTCAATTCACAGAGGTCTTACAGAGAGTGTATTTAGCGAAATTGAACTTTTTAAAAAATTAAACATCTTGTAAGAGTTGCAGAAAAGATTTAAAAATAAATAGTAATTTGCCTGGGAGGAAAAGACGAAAGTAGTCAGTGATTTAATTATATCACATGTATGATTCATTTAACAAATGTTTTCTCCATTATAATTAAAATCTCTCCATAAATAACCTATGTAGTTAGGATATTTTAAATATATCCTGTCTAGAGGTTTGTTTTATTTTTAAATGTTCTGGTAATTTTCTTTTGATAGCGAATGATACAGAAGACCAGAAAGGTAAATATTTGAACACTTATGTAATCAAAAGACACTTTTGAAACCAGAAGCAAAGCATAGCACAGCATTTGAAATACTACTGGAAAATATGGTGCTTTCTACCAAAATCTTAGAGATTGTCTTAAAATATTCAGGATGTAACAGTATCCCCAATGTCTTCTTCATAGATTTTGCAAAAGTAGATTACATTGCTGTTCTTAAATGTTCTCATAAATGACTCTTACAACTGAAATGTCAGCTGCTAAGCCTCATCCTTATAAGCCTTTTATGGGAAAATAAGGATAATTTAAAATAAATTAATTTGTAATGGAATCTTAAGTGATTATCACAAACTGATGTTTGGAAGATAGAGAAAGCAACACCTACAGGTTTTTCCAGCCAGTTTCCTTAGTACACATTTCCTGTTTATATCAAATGTGTTAGGGCTTTCTTGGCCTTTAAAATCCTGGAACTTCTTGACAAAACATCCTTGGGAATGACACAATGCCTAGTTTGTAATGCCTTTCTAGGAGACACAGATTTAGGGTAATGTTTTATGTTCTCCAAATTACTAATGAAAAACCAAATATTATTTGGGGGTATAATAAGATGGTCAAGTATTCAGATTCTGTAGCAAGATTACCTGGCTTCAGTCCCTGGCTCTGCTAAGTGCCTATTGTGTGTCCTTGGGCAAGTTGTTTAAACTCTCAGTGTGTCAGTAATCTTATCTATTATATCGAGCTAATAATTACACTCACCACAGGTTTGATATGAGGATTAAATGAGTTAACACATGTAAAGTTCATAGAACAGCGGCTGGCACATTGAAGAACTTATAAAAAGTTGTTATTACATATATTCTGATTTAAATTTAGTATCTATTGTAAAATTATCTACACAAAAGGTATTCACAGAAAGAAACCAAGAACTAAAGTACCGTACAATTATTTGACATGCAGTTTAATTTTAGTTTTGAACTTAGATATTATATAATATTTCAAGGCATGAGAATGCTCTCTTTTGTTTATCACTACCTAATAGTAATTATACTATTGGTTATTGCACAATCAATTCTTTCTTTCATAGTAGTTGGAAAACAAAAAGTGACAAATAATTTCAAAACATATGTTTTTAATTTTATTATCATTATTACTTTTCCAAACATGTATGTAATACAAAATCAAGAAAACCATTCTTAAAAACTTGTGTTATAGGCCAGGCACGGTGGTTGACGCCTGTAATCTAGCACTCTGGGAGTGCTAGGAGGAAGTTATAATAATATGCCTATATATAACATATAACAATATACAAATATACAAATGAAGAATTTAGATCCCCGAGCGGGCAGATTGTCTGAGCTCAGGAATTCGAGATCAGCCTGAGCAAGAGTGAGACCCCATCTCTACTAAAAAAAAAAAAAAAATAGAAATTATCTAGACAACTAAAAATATATAGAAAAAAAAAATTAGTAGGGCATGGTGACACATGCCTGTAGTCCCAGCTACTCGGGAGGCTGAGGCAGTAGGATCGCTTGAGCCCAGGAATTTGAGGTTGCTATGAGCTAGGCTGACGCCACGGCAGTCTAGCCCAGGCAATAGAGTGAGACTCTGTCTCAAAAACAAAAACGAAAACAAAAAAAAACTCGTGTTATAAATATCTTGCAATTTGGTTAGTGTTTTTCATTGAAAACACAGTCCAACATTAGCCATCTTTGGCAATAACTGTCATGGTCAACACAATACTTTTAGATAAGGAGAAATCTTTTTGCCCATATCGTAATTTCTAGTAGAAAGAAGGACATTACTGAATATTACTAAAAGTTAATTGATGCAGATGGCATGCTTCTGCTCCCTGGAGCTGGCAGGAAAATTGTTTCTTTTCTTTAGCTTCACACCTTTCATTTACTCTAAAACAAATCTAAATTAAGGAATGCTCCTGTTTTCATAGTTCCAGACCACCTCTCCTGGTTTCTGCTCCCCTGTTTTATCACTAAGTATTTTATTTTTCAGCATTTCTTCAAGGGTATTTGGATCACCACGAAATTTTAAGAAAACAAAAGAAGAGAATTAAGAGAAAAAAATGAAACAAAGTAAACATAGTGATAACATAAACTCAGGGTTTTCAAATAGCTCTAAGGTTAAAACCATCAATTCCAGATTAACCATTAAACATGTTATAGGTACAAGTCTATAAATGGAGAACAGAAGACACAACATATCTAGTTAGATGGGAATAAGAACCTGCTTTCAACCAAAGATGTTTTTAAGAAACTATATATTATAGTATGTTATTTAAAGTAGGAAAATACTCATTTGGATTATTTTACCCTAGAAGAAACCATCTTATGCATTAAAATGACTTCAAACCTGTCGATTTCAGGTAAATTGGATCTTCATGGATCTTTGAGACCATCAAGAGAGTTCCTAAATATACTGACCTAATCATTTTCAGCAATGAACTTTCTTATCTCTGCAAACCACTTGTTTGTTTAGGATTCAACATCCACTCAGTAAGACAAGATATGATACTCAACATATATCCATTTATTCATTCAGCTGTTATTGGGTGATTCAGTATTTAGTGTTAGATTCTAGTCTTGTGTTTAAATACATTATCTTTTTTAATCTTCCCTCCACCCTATGGAGGCGGTTATAATAATATACCTATATATAACATATAATAATATACAAATATACAAATGAAGAATTTATAATATGTAAATGAAGAGAATGCAATATACAAATGAAGAAACAAAGACAATGAGATGATCAATGAATTATGAAAACCCACTTGTCCAAAGTAGAAAAAACTCTTCACTATCAGGCTGTCTGACTCTAAACCCAAAACGTGTGCCTTGGTTCCTTGTACTAACCATCCCAGTTTGCCTGGGACACAAGAATGTCAGTGTTAAAACTAGAAATGTAATATATCGTATCAAACATATAATTAGAAATCATTTAAACTTTCATTATACTTTGTCATAGAAGGTAAAAGACATTTCACATCAATACCAAACTGCAATAAAATACAAAAATAATCCATTTTCTATAAACTTTTTTGCTACGTGGTGGACAAATATAAGAAGGAAGCAGATAATTGTGCACAAAAGAGAAGGAAAGTTGATGGACACCAACACTTTTGAGTGACAACTGTTGTGCTAACTGTATATTCTTCTCATTTAATTCTTTCAAAAATTTTGTGTGCCATGTAATATTATCCTCATTTTATAAATGTAAAAACTGAGACTCAAAGCTAAAATAACTTGTCCAAGATCATGCAATTAATAGGTAGCAGAGCTGAAATATGAATCTTGCTTTCTTCAAAACCATAATTTTTATAATGCAAATAATCTAGGATTAAAAAGTTATTGATTTGGCATCCTGTTATTTTATTAAATCTTTTCTAGGTCTAGAATTATTCTTAGAGAACATCTTTATGTGTGTGTTCCTTCTGGCATTCCACTCAAAAAATAAAATCGAGTACCTACCCTGTGGCTAGCTCTGTGCTTAGATAGTGAACTAACAGAGAAAAATTAAGAACAAGTCCTGACTTCAAAGCTACTATAGAATCAAGGTAGACACATTATTAACATCAATACCATACCATTAGTGTTATATAATTGTTTGCTTAAGATGTAAAGGGAGAAGAAAGTAAATAAATCATCAAGACTTCATAAAAGGGAAAGTGATTCATGGGAAAATTTTAAATGGAGATGGTATTTACACTGCTTTCTTTTTTTAAGCATATGATTTTTTACCAAGTGGAAGCCATGAGAAGGTAGTCTTTCAAAGAAGAGGGGAAGATAGAAGTCATACTCAGGGAATTATGAGTCACCTAGAGAATTTGAAAAACAGGAGGTATGGGAATAAGGAAGGTAAAAGATGACACTAGAAATGAAGGTAGAGGAGAGATTGTAAAGGAACTTAATTACCAAGCAGTTTAGACTTTAATCTTGCAGAAAACAATGCAATAAGTAACAGTCTTTAAGTGAGGAAATGAGAAATTAGTGCTTTATGGTAATTGAATGTCCACTTATTTCTATTGCCCTTTCCACCTACACCCCATGAGAGCAAGGATCTTGTATTGATTTAGGATGGTCTCTAGAACCCAGAAGAGTACTTGCTACATTGTAGGCATCTTAAATAATTATTTGACATATTACTGAATGTTCAAAAATAATGGCTGTATTGGACCCTGATAGGCTGCATAGAGAAATCCAGTAATCAAAGACAAAAATATAAGCATAATTTTTTAAGTGCATCATAAACTATTTTCTTTCTATGAATGGAAGAGTTTGACAGAGAAACACATTTGTAAGCAAATACTGAAACTATTTTATTAGAACATGTTTCTTTCTCCATTGATTCATATCACATGGATTTAGATATACAGCCAAAAAAGACAAATATAAAAAAAATAATGATTGTGCAGGAGTTAGTTTGTGAAGGCATACAAAAATAGGAGTAAAAAATTGCTGCAATGGAATATGTCAAGCAAGAGTAAACAAAGACAGAATGTGTTCAGTGACAATAGATTTTATATAGAATCAACGGAACTTAATCTGTGGACTAAAAAGGGTTCAATAAAATGAGAAGGCCAATATTACAGTAGGGTTTCAAACCTGGGTAACTAGATCGATGGTGATGTTTTAACAAAAAAAAAAGTTGTAAGAGGAAAAGAAAGTTCAGGGAGAGTGTTAAAAGTTTGGATTCAAACTCACTGAGAATGAAATTTGTTTGGAACATGATCTGATAATCACAGGCAATACTTTAAGAGGAGAACAATTCTTTAATTTTAGTACACTTATGTGAATAAAAACAATGATTTAATATATTATAACTGTGTTCAAATTTGTATCATCCATATATTATGAATGCCTTAGCAGGATAAGAATATTGCATTCATTATGAAATCCATTTGAGATTATAATTATAATCAATTATCTCTACCGCAGAAACAGGGAGGGTAGAAATAGATTAAATAACTGGTTCAAAGATTCCTGAATTGCATCTAGGGGGGAAAATACAAGCACTCGATCAATCCAGGTTATCACTAAAAATTGTATTACCTGGTAGACAAAATATAGATGTGATAGAATGTTAAATAAACTAGAATGATTTAAATCTGTAATAGAGTTTTGAGGTTGTTGAGATTCATTTTGATTCTTGATTTTATGACTGCACATTAGAAATTGCCAAACTAATAGAAAATACTACATCCAGCATAAACTCATTATTTATATGAAAATGTTAAATCTCTAAAATTCCCTTTTTCACATTCTCTGAGACAAAAAAAATAAAAATAAAAAGACTATTTCACTGGAAAAATATTTTTCCGAAGATTTCTATGGAACATTTAAGGAATGCTTTCCTTTTATTTAGCAACATGAGAAGAGTATAGTCTTATGATTATATAGTTTCTCCATACTTTATCAAAATCATCACAAGTATATATTTTTCAAATACTTCCCAATAGTCCCTAAAAGTCTCAATGAGAGAAAATAATTGTTCTTGTTTATAACAGAAAAGGATGATAAGGGATTTTGCAATTCATTTTCTGCAGAGTATAAATAAGTGATTTCTTAGAAGCTTCTCATTCTGATGCAGTTTAAAATATTCATAAACTTTTCTGGGCTATTTATGAAAGAAACCCTAAGAAATTCATTTTGTGTGTCATGCAGAAGTACCTTTGAAAATCTCTTGAATCAAACCAATAAGACTTCTAAAAACAATCTGGGGATTTTGAGAATTGGCTAACATTCAAGAAGCCTGGTTTTTCCATTGACTTTAATAAAATTCAAATACTGAGATTATTCTGTGCCATGAGACATGGGAGTAACTGGCTAATGTTATACAAAAGGAAATAAGATGTAATATTTTGAAATAAATTACTTCCAAATATATTTTCCAAGACCAATAATGCAATATATAATTTTTATGTGTTGAAAAATAATACCACAGTTACTAATAAACTTCTCTCATCTAAAACAAATCTAACAAATAGCATCCTAATTTTCATAATTTCCCTTATATGTATCTGTTTTCTTGATTATAACATATAACAATGAACTGTAAAGTTGCTTAGAATCTTCACAGTATAACTAACTTCCCTATAGACAACCACTAGGAAACAAATTACAGGTTAGATGCCAGTAGTCAGTAATCTAAAAAACAGCTCCTTAGTTCAATTAACAGCTGCTCTCAATTGATGCTACTGCACAAAATATAAAAAACGAAGAGCTCAAATGTGAAACTTCTAATTTACAAGAAACCAGGGGAGTCTTCATTTGATTCTTTATTATTCTTAATGAGAAGATGAAACTTGTCACTGATGAATTTTAAGACTGCCTAAAGTATCTCCCAAAGAGTTATAGATAGAACAATTTCAAAGTACTTTGTATTCACATAGATCAGAATCTCGCTGAAATACGTTTGTGTTACTTTCTTAGGAACTGGAAAATCAACATGAAAAATTAACTTATTTTTATAAAGCATCTACTACGCTTAGCTCTATGGGAAGTGACCTTGAGAAACTCAGTGAATGGGGATACAACGCACTTATGGAAAGATAAGAAAGAAAAACAATATAAAACTAGGCATTGCATTTCATAGTGCACACAATGGATGTGACAGAAATGCAGCTATAAGGAAAATATCACCTTGCGAGACTTTCAAGGAAGACGTGCAGTGTATAAATTCTGGGGATTGGGTAGCACGTGTGGTGAGATTAGAGGGAGATGCAAATTGAGAGATAATCCTGGAAGGTGAATACCAAAAGTAAAGGCAGAAGGATACAATATTGAACAAATATAAGCAATGATGACAACTGATAGAGCAGGGGACGCTAAGGCTAGTTGGGAAAGATGAGGTCTATGGAGAGAATTGGCTAACAAGATGAGACGTAAGAGCTCTTATTTATATATCTTGTTTGAGAGTTACCCATAGCATAAAGGTTAATATCTAAAGCTCTGAGGCAGACTGCCTGATACTGCCATTTACTAGCTATTTGACTTTGGATAAGTAGTTTAATTTTCTATTCCTCAATTTCCTTATCTGTGTAACAGAAACAATAATGGTATGTAGCAATACAAGTAAAGTGCTTACAAGCTCTTTTTATTCTATAAGACTGGCATTCTTAAGGGGAGGATACATTTTTAAAAAAAAAAAATCAAAGGTTTTCTCCTGGCAGTAATGGACCAAACAGATTAAAGAGGTGTGAAATTTCAGGCAGGGGAAGAAATCAGGCGTCATTTTAATCACTGAGCATTGCCCCTTAACATTCATAATCCATTATCATTCAAACTGCAATATCGGTCTCAGGATTTTTATATTTAAGTACAGAAATGACCTTTATTTCCCCCACCTTCTACCTAAGTGTTTGTTGTCTCCTGTCTCCAAGCTCTCTGAAACCAATGGCCAAATAAGAAATTTAATGATGATCGTTCAGGTTTAAAACCTGAATCTTCTAGATCCCTGCCCACAAGAGTGCTGACAGTTCGATTGACCTTAATAATTGCTGATAAAGTTCTTTATTCATATTTGGGTAAAATTAATGACTTTGAGGAACATTTATAGGATATACATTAATATTCACCACAAATGGAAAACTTCTTTGAGTTCTAATTTTATGCATGATAAATTGGGGCTTTATTACTACATTTAACCTTTAACACATCTTTCTTTAAAATATAGATTCAAATGCGAAATCTAGTATTTGCATACATTGTACCAATTTGTGATGGTCACCCTTTCTAACCCACAATGCTTTAAGTTCATAAAAGGGACCTGAATTACAATGAGATCTAATATTTCTATTATTGGTACACACGATTTCTTTCCAGATCTTCTTTATGTTTGTAAGGAAAACTATTGCATAGTGCAGATTGAATTGCTAAAAATTCCAATAAGTGAGAAATACAAATATAAATGTAAATATACCATACATACTTATTTCAGGTGAATATCATTTCCCCTTTATCTGAAATGAGTTTATCTTTTAAACTTGGGGAATTGGGCAGAATAAACACATTTTCTTCTTTGAAATAAATCAAAGTTATTTATGTCAAATATTCTACCTAATAGAGGTGTATTGGGAACAATAACAATTGATATGATAAAAGAAATAAATAATGTTCAGTTTCTAATCTGAGCTTCTATACGAGACTATAAAATCAGACTGACTTACTTCTTATGTACTGCCTTCATTGCTCTGTCGATCAAATCTATGTCCAATAAAGACATGATCAGGAGCTATTATAATACAAATCCTACCAACTTTGTAGCATTCATCAATCTACTAAAATTTTCTGCTTAAAGCCTTTAAAATAAGACTATGACTGATGGTTTATAATTTCTTAAAGAGAATTTATAAATTTCTCCTTCATGCTTTGTCTTAGGAATATTTCAGAATTGACCACTCTAATATAAGTCAGGCCAAACTGCTGCACCACTTGGAAAGTTGTACAACTGCAAAAGTAGCTATAGTAACTGCTTAAACCCTGACTTCAGCTTATTGATTTGTCTTTTAAGGAATAACTAGAGGACAAAAAGAACATAATCTAAACAAGTGATTGTAGGGCTTCAGGAAAAGAAATGCTTAATTCCTTTGTAATTTATATTGTAATTCTTGTCCCTTTATGAACTCAAAAGAAAATAATGCTGTAAAGAAACAGAGAAATGCCTATGTATAATATGGGTACTTTTGTAGAAGCAGGTTGGAAAATGAAATTCCCATTAATAAAAGACAAATAATTTAGCTGCCACAGCTGGATATCTCCTAACTGCAGCACACATTTCTGTAATTGCTCTAATCCTTGTGTGTTTTCTTGCTCTTTTGCAGGCAGACCAGTAATGATTGTGGTAGAATATATGGAGAATGGATCCCTAGACTCCTTTTTGCGGGTGAGGTGTTCTTTTCTGATGGCATTTAAATAAGCTATTCTGAATTCTATATTTAAATCATTTATCATAAATTAATTTTTACATAATGTTATTCATGAATTTTATGTGAAGAATAGCAGCATTTTCTCTAGGGTACATTTCCCTGATACTGTGATACATTAGAGTATTTCTAAGGGGGGAGAATGTACACTTAAAAATATAATTGATTTTACCTATAAATTCACTTGCCATATATATACGTACACACGTGTGTGTATGTGTGTGTGTGTATATATACATGTACACACTGAAAATTATGCTATCATGAAGAAATATTAAATAAAGATCAGTTGTCTCACACAGCCATTCATTTTGCTTTGTCACATTTAACTATTCAATATGATATTTCATGCACTATCTATAATGCTAAACTCCATAAATTTGATATATATTTACCAATAATGACTCAAATTCATTTCGCAGATATGTTTCTATCAACTTCATCCCTCTTAAGTTCATTTGGCTGACTATTCAGAAAACAAAAGGAGGAAGAATCTCTCCTTTAGAGAGATTTGTTTTAGAATGAAAATTTAAAAAGCATTCTGTCTAAAGTAACTTATTCTTAAAAGTGTAGTGTACACAGAAAACAATTTGTTTTCTGTAGTAGTACAAAATAACAAAGCTGAGAAGGCACCAGGAAGCTATATTTCATAGTATATGTATAATATGTTTAAGATTTTTTTTTTTTATTCCAAGATATTGTGAGGGTACAAACATTCTAGTTACACTTCATGTCTTTGACTCACCCAAATGCAGGTTAAAGTCATGCCCTTCCCTCCCTTTAGTGCTCCCCGTGTCCTTTAGTTGTAGATTCGCCCCCCATCCCCCTAATCCCTGGAGAGTATTTCTGCCATGTGATCACCCTAGTGTTGATCAGTTAGTACCAATTTGATGGCGAGTACAA
>CAUYSK010053640.1:0-84136 GCA_963575035.1 Avahi laniger | reverse complement strand
CATTTAATATAAGTGAATTTGCTTCCCAATTAACAAGTATTTAACTGGACTGGATTTCAGGATAGGGAAGTATCACTTCCTCACCCATCTCCCCACCGTAATTCTTTCTCTGCTCTTGGTCTTCCCGGAATAATGTTCCCTCTTAATCCACTTATAGTTAAAAACATGGACATTGGGATCAGACGCACCTGGAACACACACACACACACACACACACACACACACACACACACACACTTATACACATGCAGAGAAAGGGAGAGAGATTTATTATGAGAAATTTGCTCATGTGATTGCGGAAACTGAGAAGTCCCACAATCTGCTGCCTGTAAACTGGAGATGCGGGAAGCTGGTGGCGTAATTCAGCCTGAATCCAAACGCTGACACCACACAGGAGCCGGGGGTGTAAATCCCAGTCTGAAGGCAGGAGAGGATGAGATGAGATGTTCAGATTATGTAGTGAGGCAGAAAAAAAGACAAAAATTCTTTCAGCTGCCTTTTGTTTTATTCAGGCCCTTAATGGATTGGATGGGGCACACTCACATTGGAGAGAACCAACTGCTTTACTCAGGTCACCAATTCAAATACTAATCTCTTCCAGAAACACCTTCACAGACACACTCAGAAATAAAATGTTTACCTGGCCATCCCATGGCCCAGTCAAGTTGGCACTTAAAGTTAATCATCACAACCCGTCAGTCTCAAAAGGCTCTGTTAAGGCATTTCACTGGCAGATGTCACCCACTGTGTGTTAGGCCCCGTGTTAAGTGCTTTTTTCCCCAAGTTAATCTTTCCTGTGATCCTAAAAGAATGGTGTTATGATCTTTGGTACATACTGGGAAATTGTGGTTCAGAGGAGTTACGTGCCTTGCTTAAGTTTGCATGGCTTGTAAAAGGCAGAAACACACTCCTGATTCCATAGCCTGTGCTTTTTGCGATATACTCTGATATCTATGATTACTCAGGTTAAGTTCATTTTTATCCTCTAAATAGAGATGACAAAAACATGAGCATTCCTCTGGAAGACATAACATATTAATATCATACTGGTACTCATAGCTTTTCCTGAAATGAATTTTCCAAAGGAAAAGGGGAGTGTATACAGAAAACCTAGAATAAATGCAAATTTGGTTCATATCATATTATGTCCCAGAAGTTACATTGGTATATGTGTTTAATATTTAAACATATGGAACACAGATAAACACACACACATGATATATAGAAATCCCAATATTTCTAAAAACTTGGAAAAGAAAAGTAAATAATATTTCTACCATTGATCTGCTGTGTTATATAGGCAGAGAAGTTATCCCATATCAAATAAATAGTTGACCCATTAAAGAGTCTTTTAAACATTTAACTCCCAATCAGTTTTTGTTTTTACTTTTTCCCTAAGAAAATACTGTGCCCAAAGTTTCCATGTACTAAAATATTTCAAAATCTTACTTTTGGGATATTCTTTCTTAAATCATGAAATATAAGTTATTCCTTACTACTTCATCATTGCTGTGTAAGTATTGAGCAGAAATTTCAAATGCAAAGGAACATTTAAAATGGTATTAAAAAATCAAGCAGGCCATATGTTTTTGCACTGGTTATATGCTCAGGGCAGAAAAATTAACATTTTTGTCTGTGGTTATCAGATATTTTTTTCCCAGAGGGAACATGAATTAATGGATTCTTATCTTACTTTTCAAAAAACCACAACGGAATAAGCAGTTGTTGGGTTTGAGTAATCTGAGTAATATTCCCCTGCACCTTAGGGAGCTATCAGTTGCCTATACTTATATAGATGCAGCTAAGTTTTTTTCTTAGGTTATGTAAATATCAGAAATATACAGTACAAAAATATAATAAAAACCTGTGTATATAAATTACATTGTTATTTCTAATCTGTATTTTTCTGATACCTAAATTATACATGTATTTAAAACTAGTCTATTGAGAATGTTCATGGAATAAATCCAGAGTAATATCTAGATAATCTACCCTGATATGCATATTGCAATATCTAGATAATCTACCCTGATATGCATATTCCAATATATTATATTAGACTAATATCTATAATAGCCAACCTTATCCTTTAAAATGTAAACTTCCTTGAGATATCAGTATTGGAATTTTGAAAATACTGTCATTTCTCATTCTTTGTTAAAATTTGCTGTGATTATTATTGTTTGGTATCAATAAGAAAGAATATAAAAGAAGAAATCTTATAATAGTATTATTATTATTATCAGTATGGACTTATATTATGTCTAGTGCAATTCATTTTTCTTGATTTTTATCTGCTTTATATATATATTTTTTGTTTGTTTGTTTGTTTGTTTTTGAGACAGGGTCTCACGTTTTTGCCCTGGCTAAAGTGCAGTGGTGTCATTATAGCTCACTGTAACCTCAAAATCTTGGGCTCAAGCAATCCTCTGCTTCAGCCTCCTGTGTAGAGTAGCTGGGACTACAGGCGTGCACCAGGCTGCCCAGCTAATTTTTCTATTTTTGGTAGAGATGGGGTCTCACTCTTATTCAGGCTGGTCTCAAACTCCTGAGCTCAAACAATCCTCTGGCCTTGGCCTCCCAGAGTGCTAGGATTACAGATATGAGCCACCATGCCAATCCTGTATCTTCTTTTTTTTTTTTTTCTTTTGCTACTACTAAACAATCTAAACAATTTTTGTATATTTTGCACTTAATTTTATAATTCTTTTTCCCATTTTTGCTGACTAGAGCAGTTTAGGAACACACGAGGACATGGGGGCATTATGGAAGTATTAGAATTCTGGGTTAGGATCACCAGTATTGTACCAAAAATCATTGAGGAATCACATTTCTATATGAACGTTTTCTAGGATTCAAGGGAGATACAGAGGTACTGCAATGAAGAGGAGGAAATTTCCACAAAGTTGCTTAAAACTTGTATTTTATTTAGGAGTCTGCTCTTCACATATTTAGATTTAAGTTAATGTGTTTACATTTAGAAATTCTTGACTTTCACTATTCATGTTTTGGTTTAGTACCTTTTCCTCAGAAAAAGTCAAAGGAGATTGCTGTGTTCCATTTTCAGTTTCCCTTGGGCTTTAGGAATACTGTACCCCAAAAACTTAAATCCCCAAATGTTACTGATTAAGTTCAACACTGTTTGAGTAAAGAAGGCTGTGAGCAAGTGAAACCCAGCGAGAGGAATGTCATGCAATGCACTGTGTCTCTTTACTGTCTGCTGTTGTTCCACTTGCTCTAGGAGAACACAGTACATTATTTTGAAAAAATTCAGTACTAACAAAATTGGTTGGAATGGGCATTGGAAGCCTGACTCACTCCTTATGATTCCTGTCTTTCAAATGGAGTCAAGGTTAAAATAACCCAGTGGGGAACATCACATCAACCAAGGCTGTCTATACAAGGTGGAAATGTTCTCATAAGCAGTTTTGCAGACAGGAAAAATACAGTCTTGTGTAAATTGCTGGCTCAACCCCTTTGTGACATGATTACAAAATGAGCACTCTGATTTTATGCCCCTAGTCCTCTATTTCCAGGATGAGAATAGGAAAAAAAAATACACATGCTCGATTTTAACTTTAGTGTCTAAGCTCACTCTTATTTCCAGCCATCTTTCATCTACTTGTTAACCTACCTTTCTTTTATGAGCTCCTCTGCTTTGAGATTTTTCTTTTTTTCTCTTTTTAAAAATTGCATATATTTAAAGTGTACAACCTGATGTTTTGAGATGTAGATATATACAGTGAAATGATTACTGTAGTTAAGCAAATTATCCCATCCAACACCTTCCATAGTTATCTGTGTGTGTGTGTGCTTGTGTGTGTACCAGTGTATGGTAAGATCTCTAAAAATAAACTCTCTTAGCAAATTTTCCATATATAATACAGTGTTATTAACTATAGTTCTCATGCTGTACATTAGCTCTCTAGGCTTCTTCATCCTACATAACTACAAATTTGTGTCTTTTGATTTACTTGTTTGCATTTTCTTCCCCCTCCCCGTCCCTGATAACAATAATCTATGTTTCTACATATTTGATATTTTTTCAAATTCCACATATAAGTGAGATCATGAAGTATTTTTCTTTCTGTGTCTGGCTTAGTTCATTTAGCATAATGTCCTCCAGATTCATCCATGTTGTGTCAAATGGCAATATCTCCTTTTTAATAAGGCCAAGTGATATTGCATTATACACAATTTCTTTATTCATCCATCAGTGGATGCTTAGGTTGTTTGCATATCTTGATTATTGTGAAAGTGCTGTTATGAACACTACAGTGCAGCTATATTTATGAGGCTCTGATCTAATTTCCTTTGAGTATATATACCCAGCAGTGGGACTGCTCAGCACAAACAATGGAAGGGATTATGGAAGAATGAATATTGTTAAAATGTTTATACTACCCAAAGCAATATACAAATTCAACAATATCCCTATCAAAATTTCAATGACATTTTTCACAGAGATAGAAAAAAGAATTCTAAAATTTGTATGGAAGCACAAAAAGACCCTGAATAGCCACAATAGTCTTGAGAAAGAAAAAGGCATTTTACTTACTGATTTCAAAGCTACAGTAATCAACACATACAGTAATGACATGAAAACAAACAGATAGGCCAATAGAACAAAGAGCCCAGAAATAAACCTAAGCAGTTAATTTTTGAAAAGGCCACCAAGAAGACATAATGCAAAAAGGATAGTCTCCTCAATAAATGATGTTGGGAAACTGGATATTCACATGAAAAGAATAAAACTGGTCCCTTATCTTATACACAAAAATTAACTCGAAATGCTTCAAAGCCCTAATAATAAGACCTAAAACTGTAAAACTCCTAGAAGAAAACCTACAGGAAAAACTCCTTAATATTGGTCTTAGTGTCTCTGTTAGTTTGTGCTACTATAACAAAATACCCTAGACTAGGTAACTTATAAACAGCATAAATTTATTTCTCACAATTCTGGATACTGGAAAGTCCAGAATCACGGTGCCAGCAGATCTGGTGTCTGCTAAGGGTCTGTCCCATCAATAGCACCTACTTGCAGTGTCTTCACATGGAGGAAAAGGCAAAAGGAAAAAAGGCAACGAACACTGTGTCCTCACATAGCGGAAGGGATGAAAAAATAAGGCAGATCTCTGAAGCCTCTCTCATAAGGACACTGATTCCATTCATGAGGGAGCTCTCCTAGTCTAATCACCTTGCAAGTCCTTACCTCTCATACCATCACCTTGGGCTTTAAATTCCAATATATGAATTTTGGAGCTACACATACATTCAAACCACAGCATTCTACCCTCTCACATGCAAAATACATTCATGCTATTCCAATAGCCCTGGAAGTCTTAACTTTTTGAGCACCAATTCAAAAGGCTAGAATCCAGAGCCTCATGTAAATGTCATCTAAATCAAATATGAATAAGACTCAAAGATGTGTTTTATCCAGAGGAAATTGCACTCCAGCAATGAATCTGTGAAATCCAACAAGTTATGTGCTTCCAAAATACAATGATGGGAAAAGCATAGGACAGACATCTCCATTTCAAAAAAGAGACATACAAAAAAAGAAATGGGTAATAGATCCCAAATAAGTCCAAAAAATCAATAAAATGAACAATATTAAATCTTGAAGCTTAAGAATGATCTTTGAAGTCCATTCCGTGCCTTCCTGCAATAGGGGTTGGGCCTTCAAGGCTTTGGGTGGCCCCACTTCCATAGCTTTGCTGGGTGCAGCCCACCTGGAAACCTCCAGTTTCCAATACCTATTTTCTCATTTCCATCTAAGACCTCACTTAAGTATCTCTAAGAAGATTGAAGCCTCACTCTCTCGTGAGCCCTCACTGGAATAGTCCTTTATGACCCAGCCTCTGTCCGTTACCCAATTCTAAAGCTTCTTCCACATTTTTAGATATTTGTTACAGAAGCACCCCATGTCTTGGTACTAATTTTTGTCTTAGTCTGTTCCTGCTACTATCACAAAATACCACAGACGAGGTAATTTATAAATAATAGAAACTTACTTCTCACAGTTCTAGAGACTGGGAAGTCCCAGATCAAGGTGAGGGCAGTTTTTGGTGTCTGATAAGGTTCTTCTTGCTGCATCCTCACGTGGCAGAAGAGCAGAGGGGCAGAAACGATGAACTAGCTCCCTCAAGCCCTTGTATAAGGGCATTAATCCCATATGAGGCAAAGCGTTGGTGGCCTAATCACCTCCTAAAAGCCCTGCCTTTTAATACTTTCACCTTGGGGTTTAAGTTCTAACATGCATTAGTAAATTTTGGAGGGACACATACATTTGCATTCAAACCATTGCTCAGGTTATAAAAGCAAAAATAAACAAGCAGAACTACATCAAACTATAAAGCTCTGGCACAGCAAAGGAAACAATCAAAAAAATAAAAAGGCAGCCTATAAATTGAGAGAAAATATTTGTAAACTACATATCTGATAAGAAGTTTAATATTCAAAATATATAAGGAACTCACACAACTTAATAGCAAACAAATGAATAAATAAAAAACCTGATATAAAAATGGGCAAAGAGCCTGAATAGACATTTTTCCAAGGACATGAAAATGGCCAACAGGTATATGAAAATGTGCTCGACTAATCATCGGGAAAATGCAAATCAAAATCACAATAAGATATTACCTCATGTCTGTTGGGATGGCTATTGTCAAAAACATAAGAGATAAGTGCTGGTGAGGGCATGGAGAAAAAGGAACCCTTGTACACTATTGGTGGGAATGTAAATTGATATAGCCATTATGAAAAACAGTGTAGAAGGTTCCTAAAAAAAATTAAAAATAGGACTACCATATGAGCTCTTCTTAAAGAAAGACACTTAAAAATTTGTTCTTTTGAGTGACTGGGAAAATCCTTTGTCTAAATTTTCAGCTGATGCCTAGCAAAACTTTCTTCATTTTTTTTTTTATTACTGTTCCTTTCCTTCTATATATTAGCAGCTCTTTGACATAGATCCTGCACTGGATCCTTTTAAATTATTACTCATTTTGAAAAGACATGAGATCTTTCCAACTCAAAAATTCGTAAAATGTGTGTGAGAGTGTGTGCACATGCCCATGTGCGTATTTGATTCAGGCGAAATGAGAATCTCTCTGTTTCTGAATCATGGCTTTGAGTTAAGCAATCCTTTCCTGCCTTTCAGCTGAGGGGCAGTATGGAGTCCTCACTTGCAACTTGGTTGGTTGTGAAGACGTGGCCAGTGGAGTATCTCCTTCAGGACATTTTCTGATCCGGATTCCTTTCCACATGTTATCCATTTGGTAATATTGATTGTTATTTATTGTTATTACACAGTCATGTGTTTGCATTATAAAGGATAATTTTAAAAATATATTGATTATAAGATGTCGCCGAGAACCACGTAAGTTTAAACTGTTGAGGTTGCCATTTTGTGTTGGCCCTCTATGGCAAAAAGTTAGGTCCCAAAATAGTGTTTTCCTGAGTAAAAGTTTCCAACCGTAACAGAAGTCTATACTTGTAGAAATTAAAAAAAACAGTGATTGGCTTTTAAAAGATACCTTATGGGTCCCTATATAAAAATATGAAGCTTCTGTAGCTAACACACAACAGAAAGTGCTGTTATAAATTAAAATTATTTTCTCAAGTCATGTGTACATGTATTAACCAAACAAATAGGTCAGATGTGTTTTTGGTGAAAGGTAAAAACCATTAGCCTCTTTTCTCCTAACCCCTGACCCATTGCCCAGAGGAAATCTTTTTGAATTGTTTTTCTTCTGATATTCTTAACTAGTATGATCACACCTCTATCTTTTACTTTACCAACTTAATAAATTATTTCTTGAATGCTTAATATAAAATGTCACTTTTATTGTACCTGTCATTTCTCAGATATTAGGAAAAAGCTACACTGGAGTGTGGGGTAGAGGAGGTAGAGACAACGAATCTAGTCAATTCTGAGGCATTTTGCTCTAAAGGGGGCTGGGAAAATGGGGCCATAGTTGAAATATTAAAAAGACACATGGTCAAGAAAACTTTTTGTTTTCATTTGTTTTGTTAGGACAAAAGAACGTATATATGTGTAAGTCAATGGGAAGGATCCAGGGAAGAAGGAAAAATGATTATGCAGGAGGAAAAAGGAGGAACTCAGAGTAATCTCCTCCTTGAGTAGAAAAGGGGTTGGGATCTAGTGCAGTAGTAGAGAGGCTGGCTCGGGCAGTGTGGCAGTTATCCAAAGCACCAAGAGAAAAATAAGTGTTTGGGGTAGTTCACTTAGATCCCTTCCTTTCACCATTATTTATTTTTATTGTAATCTTTTTCTTCTATCGGCTGCCTTTTTAACTTTAAATAATATATTTACCATTCCAGCTGTTTCTTTGACTTTTTTCCCCTCTACTTCCCACTTTATTTTCATGTTATCAAGCTGGTAATTTTGATATTTTGTCCTCAAGTTATTACTAAGTCTTCCATGGGTTGGATATAGCTTGAAATTAAAAGTTCAAAACAATACTCACAGTATTCATTATTATAACTGATATTGTCCCCTTGTTCCAATATGGATAGGTTCTAATTTTTAGAAAGCACAGTTATCCAGATGTTTTCCTTTATTACCTTCTAATAATTACCATCCAGATCCACCGCCTGGATCTAAAGCCATCTTTCTTGCTTTCTTTCCTCATTTTCTTGTAGTATATCCTCAAAAAATTTCCTATTTTTTATGTTATATAAACATGTCTGAAATGTCTTATTTTCATACTTGCTTAATAATTTTACAGTATTAGAAATTCCAATTTTGAAATATATTTTTCCTTAAGAAACTTGAAGGGATTGTATCATTTGAGTATCTAGAGTTGCTGATGAAATATCTGAAAATAAGAACTGAAGTGTATCATGTGCTTAATTTGTGCCAGAAATTATTCTTAGCACCATATCTATATCTATAGCCATATTTATATCCATGTCATATTGATATGTGTATAATCACTGAATTCTTACATAGCCCTAGACAGTCGTATTCTTATATCCATTCTACAAATAAGAAACTTGGGCACTGACAGGTTAAGTAACATACCCGAGATCACAAAGCCACAAAATGACCATGTCAGGAGGACTCAAATTAGAACATCTTGATTAAAAACTGGACACTTAATCACGTGGTCTACTTCCTCTGATACCAGTTCATTTTTAATTTTTCTGTAAGTTGCTTTTATTCTCCCATCCCCTCACTTGGAAGATTTTAAATATTCTCTTTATAACTGAAGTTGTGCAATGTTTTATTCAGGTGTGGGGCTTTTTTGTTGAACATTAGGAAAGCCATTTCAATCTAGAGACTTACAGCCCCATCAGATCTGTGGAATTCTCCATCATCATCATCATTCTCATCATCATCTCCCCAGTATTAGTTTGCTATTGCTATGTAACAAATTACTGCAAACTTAATGACTTAAAGTGGTTGACTATTTATTATCCCACAGTTCTTTAAATTAGAAGTTCAGGTAGGTTCTGGTGGGTTCTTTGAATAGGGTCTCATAAGGCTGGAATCAAAATGTTAGTGGGGCTATGTTCCTTTCCAGGGGCTCTAGTGGAGAATCCCTTTCCTTGCTTATTGACGTTGTTGGCAAAATTTATTTGCTTGCTACTGCAGAACTGAGATTCCTGATTCTTTGATGGTTGTCATTCAAATGTCACTGTTAGCTCCTAAAAGCTACCTGTGTCCCTTGGCACATGGCCTCAGACCATCTTGAAAGCCAGCAATGACACGTCAAATTCCCTTAATGCTTCAAATCTCTAACTTCCTTTTCAGTTACCAGCCACAGATCATTCCATGCTTTTAAAAGGCTCATATCATTAGATTGAGTTCACTTAGACAAATCTGCAAAATTCCTTTGCCACCTAATGTAATATAGTCCTGGGAGTGATGATGTCTCATCCTATCTCATCATATTCACTGTCTTGGAGTCATATTTGGAATTCTGCCTACCATGCCATTCTTCTTATTTTTATCTGTTCCCTTTTACTCTTACATGTTGGATTTCCTAGAATAGTCCTCGGTTTTGTTTATTCATATTTATTTATTTATTCATATGTTATATCTCTCTGACTTTTTTTTCTCTATATTTTAGGAAATGTCTTCTACTCTATTTTCCAGTTATATTCATTCTTTTTTGGATAATTTTTTTTCTAAGAGCTTTAGAAATGAGAACATTTTATTTCAAAACCCTCACAACTTTCTCTCATCAAATTTATCACCAAATCATATTGATTTTGTATTGAAAAATTTCTCAAATATTAGCTTATATTCTGCCATTTTGATCTCTTCTTTTCAAATAATTATTAACTCTTTCATTCCTTGTTGTGTTTCTTTTTATCCATTTTTTTATTCTACAAATCATCAGAGAGAGCCTATTATGTACCTGCCACAGTGCCAGGGGCCAATGTTAGACAGTAATCAGAGAAGTTCTCTCAGATGGTGACATTTAAGCTACTGATAACGGGAAGATGAGCAGGAGCCAAAGCTGTTCTCACAGCTTCTCTAGCCTTCAATGCTATTTCGTCATCCACTCTCTAGAGACTTCAGATTATCTTTTTCCAACACAGTTCCTAAAACACAAATATTGTAAAAATGCTAAAATTTATTGAAGGAAGCCAATTACCTATGGTGTGAAATCCAAATTTTTTCAAGACAAAGATCTCTGCCTTCTTTGCCAGCATAGATTTTCTACTTTTTTCTATATTACAGAAGAAGCACTTGTATTCTCCAGAAAAATCTAAAAAAACACACAAAATGAAAATTTAAAAAAATTTATGTTATTTATTATTGTCTTTGTACCATGCCTGAAATGCCCACCTTTCCTTCCTGTCTGCTTGACTTATCCTTCAAGGTTTATCTCAAATATCACCTCCTCAATGAAGAATTAGCTTCTCTATGCTTCCACATCCCCTTAGCCTCTAGAAAATACATTTATTAAAACATCTGTCACATTAAAATTCAACCATTTTTTACATTTTTGTTTACTCAACTAGACTGAGGTTTTACAAAACAGGGGCTGAGATATTTATTTCTGCTATTTCCAGCACCTTGCTCAGTGCCTGGTTTATTAGCTACTTTATTCGAGTTTGATGAATGGATAGATGAATGAGTAGAAAGATGAATGAAAAAAATTGCCTTTTTAAAAAAATCATTACTTCGAATATACCATTAATCTTTTTTTTCATTTTAATGCCAACAGTTTAAAGAGATTTCAATGACATGACTTTTCTGACCCTGGAAATAAATTTTTATATTTTATAACTTCAACACCAAGAGCTTAAAAAAAGTCTTAAGTTGTGCATTAGATTTTTTTTATATTTCTAGGATTTGAGGAGTACAGAGAGAGTTTAATGGAAATTCAAAGTGGATTTGAAGGACATCTCAGTAGTCACTTGTAAATAAGAATATTCTGGTTTATATTCTAGCTCATGAAGGAAAAAAAACTGACAATAACACTGGGGAAAAATAGATCCTGCATTTTAAGTCACAACAAACAAAACTAATAAACAGCAAGCCATAGAGATCTGTCAACTAAAAGGAAGATACAGCATTCATTTTATAAACAATTCACTAGCATGTCAACAGTCAGTCTGACAGGGAAAGAAACTGAACCGTATTTTTCAAGAAATATCTATTTTGTTGAATAAATCTTGAGCAAAATGTTGTGTGAGCTGTATTGATTGGAAGTAAGGGCCATTAAAATATGAAAAGATCATATTTCCAACATTAAATAATTTTTTTGAGATACATTTCTTTTGAAATTTGAAGATCATTCTAGTGTTGTCAATATTAACTCCTTTTCTACAATAGAACATTTGAATAGATGTTATGAAAGATTATTCTCTTTCTAATGAAGAAAAGAATCAGATCTGGTGCTAGAAACAGTAAGATACATGTAATTTTCTTCATATTAGCAGCATGATTGTGGTTATAAGTAAAGGATGTTGTGAATCTGAAAACAGAATAGGACTATTGAAGTGTAGAAAGACCAACTGATATGATTACCTATTCAGTTTATTAAAAATGCTTTTAAATTTATTACAAAGAGGAGAAGATTCAAATTTTAATATAATGGGATCCTTATCATAGGTTCTCCCAAAAACAAATCCTTTGATTTTGACTTAGAAATAGATAGTTTATTTGGGTGGTGATCCCAGAATGCTGGAGTGAAGAAGTGGGGAGAATGAGACAAGATAGATAAAAAGCTAATTAAATTGGGTTATTGAGCTGGTTCTTACTCTGGATGTCTGTGCTCAGTCCTGCTGGGGACCCTCTGGGAAACCATGTAGAGGCAACCACATAATTTTCCCATCAAAGAATGTGAGTCTGGGACATCCGTCCACTGAGACCTCTCTCTCACTGACTAAAGCTGCTTATGAAGTTGTTTATCTATTACACTTATGGGCTGTGCCTTGGGAGTAAGATGCCCTGGAATACCAAGAAGGGAAGTCTGCAGTCTGTGCAAAACTGTCCACCACAGCCATAGCTAAAGGTAGAGCTGCTCCAGGGCACCTCCTGAGTGTCCCCTCAGAGTGGGACACCAACAGTGTCCAATATACATGTGTATGTGCATTTAATTTATAATTTCTCTAGCAACTACTTTAAATATGAAGATGTATGTTTTGTAACTTAATTGCTCTAAGAGATAAGAAATCACCTGAAGAAAATAACCTAGTGTTAAAGAATTTGCAAAATTTAAAACAAATTTGAAAAAGTCATACTGTACTAGTAATGACGCATAACGTAGTAAGTCCATTCTACCATCTGCTTATTGTTGATATTACTAACAGACTGGAGATGATTGCCCTTTAGGTAACTATGAAGATATTATTTCAGAGAAGATCTCTTCTTGTCATTCTTCAAGACTTATTTTGATCTAATAAAGTGGAAAAAAACCTTGTGACATTTCAAAGAGCATCATTGTTACCTCATCCTTTTGTTATGGAATAGAGCAGAGGTCCTCTTGAGAATTGGTACAGTAACTAATTTTTCTTTTCTTTTTCTTTCCTGTCTTGTCTTTTCTTTCCTTTGCAATACCAAGCAATGTCTTACATTTTCTATAAACATTATATTACCCAACATTTAACTCATAATAATTGTACAATTTTTCAAGGAATATCTACTTCACTGTGACTTAATCTTGAGCAAGATATATGTGAGCAGAAGGTGCTTACCCTATTCCAGGCACTGTTCTAAGGAAATTATCTACATTAATATATTTAACATTAATTAAAGGACTGTGAAGTGAGGAGTGTTATTTCTTTATTATATAGGTAATGAAACTGGGTCACAGTGAGGTTAAGTATCTTTCCAAAGTCATAGAGATAATAAGTATCAGAACTAGGTGTCAGACTCAGCAGCCCAACTCTAGAGTCTACTTGTAAGAGATCTGGTAAGTGGCAATGTTAGAATTCAAATCAGACTGAGATTTAACACATTAACTGCCATATAAGTTGTATTTAACTCATGCTAATTTTGAGCCTCATGAAGCATATATAACTCACTCATCTCTTCACCTTGGGAGTTGTGTGAACTATTTTTAAGTTGCATATAACTCACACAAAGAAAACAATAAAAAAAATAACAATTTTTTCATTAAATTAAAAAGGATTGTTTTGTTTTCAAATTTTTATTCTATTTTATAATAAAGCACCATGGTCCCAAGGAAATTTTTTTTTCTAGTGTGGCAGTCAATGTGTTAAATCTGGAGTGGTCTGAGTCTAAAATCTAGGTTTTCGTGGTTATTCGGCATCATATTTCTTCAAAATCACTAAAATCCAGTGTTTGTCCAACAGTATGTTTTTTCCAAGTTCATACAGGGTCATGTCTCCTCTCACCATCTGTCTACTTATAAGCCCTCAGAAACTCCCTATTAAAGGATTAGGCTCAAGCCCCATTTTATGTAGTTCCTTTTTACTTGCCAATTTCACATCCTTGCCAATCTTTACCCGCCCTATTCTAGTCATACTGAGTTTTTTTTGCAATTACTCATTTTACACTGTCTTACCTCTGTGATTTTCATGTGATATACTCTGTTTGGAATGCCCTTCACTGATTTCTTCATTTGATTTCACTCTGTTTTTCCTTACAGTATTAATTAATATATAACCTCCTTATGAATATCACTTACCATCTGATCCAGGGCATGCTTTAAAGTGAAATAAGGCACTATTAAAAAATTATGTTGGGGCAAGAAGTGTAAACAAGGACTATTCATGGCATGAACTGGGACTTACGGTCACCCCCATGATGAAAGTTTTCCTAGCTCATCTCTGCTAATTTAAGTAAGGTACTCCTTTCTGTCCCTTGTATTTTATAAATGTTATATTCTTTAAATGGTCTATTGAAATTAACCATTTTTTGGGTGTCTATTGCAATAGAATATAAAATTGAGGATAGGAGCTTTATTTTGTTCACCTTTGTACCACTTCCCCAGCACAACTCATCGTAGGCACTCCACAAGTATTTGTTAATGAAAGAACTCAACATGGATTTTCAATAAACTTACTGTATCGCAGGAGAGGACAGATTAATGGGATTGTGGTTTCATATATACGAGTGGTAGTGCTGGGTACTGGTGTGACGTATAAAAGGGATGGTCAAATTAATGGAGGTTAAATTGTTAATTTACTGGCAAGACTGTGGATTAGGGTTTGGTCTCAGGTGGAAGATTACTTGGTTTGAGATCTAATCTTATACCTGTATCAAAACTGGGAAAGACTTACTGAGGTTACAATGAGGAGCAAAGGAGCAAATAAGAGAGACATACAGCCCATTAGTTTTGGCCAGGATCTGAGCTAGTATCGAGTCCCTCTTACAGCAAATTTAAACATTTCAAAATAATAGTATCTTAAAGAAATAATCATTTCCTCCTTTGTATTCTGATGGCTTTTATATACATACATGTAATATAAATATGTACAAAGGGCTATCTCTGTGGAATAGGAAACCACTCTTCTAAGCAAAGTATTGCAGGAATGGAAAAACAAATACCATATGTACTCCCTATTAAATTAGATCTATTATATATCTTTACTATCACATTGTATCATGTGTGTGGGGGGATCACATGCAATGGTCATATTTATTGATTTTCTTATCCCCAGCAGCAATTAAATAGCCTGGCATATAGATACTCAAATAATCTTATTTGAATTAAATCATCTGAATATTAATAAACAGCATTGGTCTTGGATTTTGGGGTATATGTCTGGGACTCTTGGTAGACAGCCTAGATTTAGCTCTTTATATGTGACAAAATCAGCTTCTCTGGGCCAGGATGATGGTGAAGAGGGCAGTTCAGAATTGAAAAAAGAATAAAACAAAACGAACAGACTAAGCGCTGAAATAGTAGAGGAATATTTATGTAATATGATGTGGGTTTTTTCTATCAACTGTGTTGTCTCCTGACCAAATATATTTTCATTCTGAGGCTCTAAATTTTGTTCCTTACATAAAACAACCTCTGATTATCTTTTATTTCTTCATTTTTTAGTACAATGAAATTCAAAGTTGAAAGCATAATCAGATCTATTTGAATAACCAAGAGTTGAGGTTAAAAAAAAAAAAAAGCTAGTGGGAAAAATCACGGAGTCTTGTTTATAATTTTCCTCCCTATTTCTTGTTGCTATCATTGATGCAATGTTCATTTTTTAATTATTATACCTACCTTCTTCCATTTTTTTTTTGAATGTTACTAAGACATGTATCCCCAGGTAGTATAAGAAAACATGATATTCTCTATCCTAGTACTCAAACTCTCCTGGGGAAAAGACTAATTTTGGAATTTATTTTGTAGTAGCATCTGTCACAGCTTCCAGTTCAGCTCTTAGAATTCTTGTTATCCAAAGAGTTATGTAACTTTTAAATGCTCTTTTGATGCAAAACTGAAAAGTCACACCTGTTTTTATATGTTACTTCCTACTGTGAGTGTCTTTTATTTTCAAGTTTTTCTTCTTTGTAAGGATTCGCCTCATTAGATTTCATTTTTTCAGGCATTCTTCGGAAATCTTCAAGAGTGTATATCCTACTTTTTATTCAGTGGCTTCCTGCTGTCTATTTTTAATACCAGAAATAATTCAATGGTTACCATCATACATTTTTCACAAATTTATTTCCATATCATTTATTAATCAGATAATTATAAAGCAGGAAACCTTGGCTTAGTGACTGGTCAGTTTTTGTTCAAGTATTTCGGCTTTTAATTTGTCCTTTGTTTGACTGGAAATAAAAATGCACATAAAAAATTTACCCTGAAAACCTCATGTCATTAATTGTATGTTGGATTAAATGTATTGTGTGTATGTCTGGAGGGGAACATAAGAACCAATTGGTAAATGTTACACATGAAAAGAGTAGAGTTTTTTTGTGGGAATTAACTCTATACAGTTACAGTCGACAGAATTTTAAATAAAAATCAATTCTAGGCCGGGCGCGGTGGCTCACGCCTGTAATCCTAGCTCTCTGGGAGGCCGAGGCGGGCGGATTGTTTGAGCCCAGGAGTTTGAGACCAGCCTGAGCAAGAGCGAGATCCCGTCTCTACCAAAAATAGAAAGAAATTAATTGGACAGTTAAAAATATATAGAAAAAATTAGCCGGGCTTGGTGGCGCATGCCTGTAGTCCCAGTTACTTGGGAGGCTGAGGCAGTAGGATTGCTTGAGCCCAGGAATCTGAGGTTGCTGTGAGCTAGGCTGAGGCCACGGCACTCACTCTAGCCAGGGCAACAACGTGAGACTCTGTATCAAAAAAAAAAAAAAAAAAATCAATTCTACATCTTTAGGTATATTTAAGAAGAGATTTAATAATCTCTTGCCTGAGATGTGACAGGAAGTTTATATACACATACAATAAGCAGAGTTGAGTTAAATAATTTAGGATGTTTTCTCTGGCTAGAAATATGTAAATGCACTCACGATGATGTACCTACTTGTATATATATACATATTTCTCTAGATTTTATGTATACATGTACACATAGAAAGAGTTAGATATAAAATGCTGAGCAGAAAGAGAAACTATGCCATTCCAATAAAAAATAAAACCCAACTTTTGGAGAAATTTCTCTGGTCAATAATGGGAAATCCACAGATACAGAGGGAAAACACCATACTACTACTGACACATGACGACCATTGCTGAGACCAAATTACAAACTCATGTGCTGGTGAAGAATAAGCCAGGCAGGCAACAGATTCATCCAGATTTGTGGATTCCTAGAATGTGGGATGTGATGATATGGCAACCCAAACACTGAGAGGGCAGGGATGGAAAATATGGTTCTTCAACTGGAATACATCAGAAGAAATTTTCTGATTGCTTCTAAGGTAATAAATGTGAGATTTAGATTAAAGTCTAAATTTAGATTTAAATTTAGATTGAGGTTTAAATATGAGATTTAGATTGAGAAGAAAATGATTTCTTAGGAAAAATTTTTCCACAATGATTTTGGCAAAGAATGGAAGTTAGTGCATATCTTTAGAAAACTGGGAGATCAGACAAAAATCTCATATGCTTACCTAGTGATGATAATGAGAAATGCCTGGGATGAGTTCGGTTTGTACTTTAAATCTATTACAAAACAAATGTGATGCTGGACTAGTGATATAGTTCAATATGTTCCACAAACAGACAGAGTTTGGGTGTTTTTGAGAGTCCTGTCTCTGTGTGCTTGTGAGTGAAAATCCGGGAAGCGTTACAGCTTCAGAATACGTTAACTTCTATTCTTTAAAAATATTTGAATTCTAGTTTCAAACTCAAAACTCTTGAATTAATAGGGATAAAATAGGGAAACTTCCTGAAGTACAGAGATGCTTCTGGTTAAATCACATAAAAGTCTGTAAAGAAGCATTTAGAATGCTGCTATAGTGTACCAATTTATTTTAAAACATGGACTCTAAAAATACTCACATTTTCTGATCACTTTTGTCATGACAAAATTTTAGAAGCAAATTACACATAAAATTGGTAAGTCCTGAGGTACAATATTGTTCTACTTCCCTCAGTTGCAATTGACAGATGGATCAATAACTTTTACTAGAATAAAAAAAAAAATGAAGGTGACTGAATTAGGTGGACAAGTCAAAAATATTTGATTTCAACATGAAAAGTATACAGGCTGACAAGTGACAAAATAACTAAATTTAAAAGCAGCGGCAACTGAAGAGGTTAATAGTCTTCGTTTAGTTGAAGCTGCACTACTGATTTCTGCACTAGATTCACTGTGGAAACCCTAATATGGACGCCCAGACTCTTGAGCTCATAGACAATCATTCTTTTCCTACTTTGAAAGGATTACTATTACATAATTACACGCATTAAAAAGTCTGTGTGAAGAAGCATTGGCTATGAAAAATAGATGGTTCTATTATTTTAAGGCAATGTTGGGGCAAGACTAGTTTTATACTAAGTGGGGGGTGGGGCATGACGATGGCCCTGGGCCTTTTCTGTGCAGAACAGCAATCTGGGCTGATCCTCACAACATGCGAGTTTGGCAGGAGTAGTTTCGAATATAATGCTGAACAGATCATCCTTTGAGTAATCTCTGTTATCCAGTGAGCCTGAAAGTCCATAACCAGCTGGAGAGAGATTTAATGCTAACACTGACGCTTTCTTAGTCCAGACCCGCATCATTTGCAAGCTTGACCTAAACAACCTCTTCTTTTGCCAGAAGATCCAAAGGAAATATGGAAAATAAAGATGAGTAAAAAGGTAGAAAATTTAATCATGATTAATCCCACTCTAAAAAAAATCTATATCAAGAAAGGACTAAAATTCTAGGTCAATCAATCTAATGGTGTTGAGTGAGACTATGGGATTGAGAAAGATAAACCCCAGGTAGGTGCCAGCAAGGTAAGTACTGGATTTTAAATACTATCCAAAATGGTATGTTTGTGTGTGTGTGTGTATGTGTGTGTGTGTGTGTTTGTGCAGGAGCATGCATGGGTATGCATTTATTACATTGTATTTGTCTCCTCTATAATTTTTTACTTTATACATCCACAATCTTTGACTGTTTTGACTTTTTTTCTTTTCCAAGTGAGGTTCATCTTGGTCACTTGAGCTCCCATCTACCTCAAAGAGTGTAGAGATGAACAGCCTCATACCTGTGTCCTGATGAATTTGATTACAATTTCTCTGACTCATATACTCAGAGGGGAGATTACTGAGTCATTGGATATATGCCTACATGATTATTCCCCCTACATACTACATAATACTCTTCAAAATCAGCTTGGCCTCTGATTAACAGAGAATGAAGGATCCTGTTTTCCCATATGTATGAAAATTCTTGGAATTACCTACTATATTTGACCAACTTATGGAATGAAAGTTGTATCTCATTTTAATTGTTCTCTACCTGTGAGGCTGTGCATATTTTTATATATTAATATTTCTAAGTCATTTAAATTTCCCTTTTGTATGTAGGCTATTTATAGACTTCACTCATTTTTCTACTAGGTTTTCTATTTGTCGTATATTATCAGCAGGGCCTTTTATGCTCCTGATATTAATTACTGGATAGTTTTGGACACTGAAAATTCCATTTCCCATTTGGTAATATCTGTTAAATTTGTATATGATATTCTCTATTTAATTGAAATGTTCATTTCAATTTAGACAAAGTTTTTGTGATTGTTTTGAACGTTTGAAAAGAATAAATTGTTTATACACAGATTCTGTATGTCTATTACTCATGTTTATTAATTTAGTTATTTAAATCTTTTCTATCTTTGCATATTTTCTGTTCAGCTTTATCTGTTTCTGAAAGGGATGCAATAAACTCTCTAATTATAATTGTGTGGCTCAAATTCTCCTCGTAGTTTGCTTGTTTCTATAGCTCTATTGGAACATTTTTGCCTCATTGTTTTGAGGAGTGGGAGAGAAGACTGCAGATATACAAATCGTGGCACAGCAACCTTAGCAGTTTATGTAAGGATGATGTCTTGTATTATTTATTTTATATGCTTTTTTTCCCTCTTCATTCTCCACTCTCACTCCTTTACCCACCCCTCCTTTCACCACAGACAGCCGCTCTAATGAATATTTACTCTTTGAAGGACGTATGCGTATCCATGACTAGATATTGTATGTATCGTGGATATGCATACACCCTTCAAAGATCTATTTTTTTGCTTCGTTTATTGATATATGTCTCTTAAAGTTAATGATGTATCACTGTGGTAGAGATTACATACTATTTCCTTCTGAGTTTTTTCTCAAAATATTTTTTAACTCGGTCTATTGTGTCTGAGTGCATTTTTGTCTTGTTTTTGCATTTAAATGAGTTCAGGTGGACATTAAAACCTTAGTTCAAATATACTTTCCTTTAAGACATTGAGAATATTATTCTATGGTATTCTTGTACATGGGCTCAATTTATGTTCCTTTATAAAATAATTTGTTTCTTTTGGTTTCTTTTGCTCTCTCTTTATTTCTGATTTTCTTAAAAATCTGTCTCTGGGTTTGTTTTCTCTTATTCTTACCGATCTTATTTGTTTTGTGATGAAAACTTTCATTCTGTTGGTTTACATCATTTTTTTTTTCACTTCTGAAATAGTTTTAATCACGATTCCTTCCCTCTTTTTTTGTTTATTTTTTCTTTCCATGCGAGCTTCCTGTTATGAAGGGATACTTTTACAACTGTTTTCTTTATATCTCAGCGTTAGTATTTTTCCTTGAGAATTTTCCTGTTTGCCCTCCTCATATATATCTTTATTTTTCCTATATGCATATTTCCTATACATGTCAAGGTAATGAATATCTAGAGGGAAAATATTTCTAGCCCAGCCCTAGTTTTTGCCCTTTCTGGGGAATTTTAAGAGATCAAGAAAACCCATATTAAAAAAAAAGACTCAGATAATCAAATAGAAAAATAGGCAAGATACTATGCTTAAACATGCAATTAACAGAAGGAAAAAATAGTATACCACGAAAAAGAAAAATGCTCAACCACAATGCCAGTCAGGGAATGCCAATTAGAACCATAATGAGATATTACTACTCACCACCAAATTAGTAATGTGTGACAAAATAATATGCTAGTGAAAATGTGGAACAATAGAAAGTCTCATTCACTGCTAATTGTATCTCTATGTTACTAAGCAATTTACCAACATAGTTTCTGTACACACATATCTTAAAACTATCAATTCAATTCCTATGAACATGTTCTGAGAAAATGCATGCACATACTTTGGAGAAGTAACATTTTAGAGTAACACTTTTTTGAAATAATCTATAATTCTTCACATTCAAAATGTTCATCTGCTGTACGTACAATGGATTTCTATATAGAGATGAAAATGGGTGAACTCCACCTTTACATAGCAACAGAAACCCTGCAACACAGTGTTAAGCAAAGAAGCTTTATACAAAAGAGTTTAAAATGTATGATGCCATTTATATAAAGTTAGAAAATGTGAAATATTTATATTGTTTAGGAAATGAACACAGACTGGTCAAAAGCAAGCACTGGATAAATATTAAAAGCATATTTTATAAGCGTATCAGAGGAGAAGGGAGACACGTGGAACATTGTAAGACTAAGAGACCACAAAAAATCCAAACAAGTGAGTAAACACCAGAGCTCTGGGATACCTGTCTTCCTGGAGCTTCATTTCAAATGTGTCTTTACTCTGCAAAGAGCAGGAGACAAAACCGAGGGCTCAAACACTGTAAACCATTAGATTGGAAACCTTTGTATACAGTCTATTTAGGGAAATGGGTAACTAAACAAGCATACACATAAAAATAAACAAAAAAATTCACCCTGCCAATAAAACATGCTGTTTATGGCCTTTGATTGTAGATGGGCATGCGAGGTGGTATTTTGTCCTAAGCAGATCAAAATGCAAACTGTCCTTAATGTGGCAATGAAACTGGATTTCAAAAACATGTATGACCAAAACCTCCAATTTTGAGAATTCATTTTAAAGTAATCCTGGCTTTTTAGTTTATTCAGGCTCTTGGCAGAGGCAAATGAAAATCTTCTCTGGGATATTGCATCTTAATGCAGAACTCCCCAAATTCCCATAGTTAAGTTCCAGAGAAAATAAATTCACAATAAAGATATCTCAGAAACATAGGAAGAAACTTTGTAATGAGGAAGAGCGAGCAGAAATAACAAACAGTAGATTAAGACCTGAGGAGAATATAGTTATTAAGCAATTCACTAAATTAAAGGAATAGAGAAGAAAACTATATATAAAATCATTTTGTAAAATTTAGCAATCATTAATGATAAAACTCCTAGCAAGCTAAAAATAGAGATGAGTTTTCTTAATCTAATGAAATGTATGTTTACTTAGGTTTAGGTTCAACTACATAAGACAGAATACTCAAAATAACACTGTCTTAAATAAGATAACACTTATTTCTCTTGCAAATAGGTGAAGTCCATAATAGGAAGTTCAAGGATGTGCAAGATGTTCAACAATCATCAGCTGACCAGACAGACTCCTTCCCTCTGCATCCTCACATGGTGGGAAGAAAGACGTTTGGGTATCTTCATCCTCTTAGAAGAACATCAGTCTTACGATGGGGGCTCCACCCTCAGGATGTCATCTAAACCTAATTCTCTCTCAAAGGCCCCATCTCCAAATGCCATCACACTGAGGATTCGGACTTCAACATATGAATTTTTGGGGAACACAAATATCCAGTTCATAGCAGGAGCTATTTGTGAAACTAAAATGCAGAACTTTTAATATCAAATGACACAGGCATTTTTGTAAACTAACACTTTAGCAAATATGGAAAAATAGTTAAATGTTAACACACTTTGAATGGAAACTGTGTAAGGAAGAACACAGTGATTATGCCTAATCAGCATTATAATAGAAATTTGAGCTGCATAATAAGCCATGTAAAAGAAATATAAATTAGGAAGATATGAAAGGAAGTATCAACACTATCATATTTATTAATAATATGGCTATGCACAGGGAACTCATCATATCCTTGAGATAATTATTAGAATTAATGAAAGACATAAGGAAAGTTGCCAAATATAAGAATATACAAAAATAGAATTTATTTCTACACACCACAAAATATTAATAGCAATTAGAAATACAATTTTAAAACTGACAGAAAAATTTGTTGCCAAGAAATAAATCTAACAAAATATGTACAAGAATTTTATGAAAAAATATATGAAAGTTGATCAAACGTGTAACAGAAGAGCTAAACAAATCAAGAAATATAGCCACTTCATGCCAATTCAATCCAAAACAATCTATTATTTCAAGGTAATTTGAATAAAAATTTCAATAATGAACGAAAAGGAAAAGTGCATCTTCCAATTAAGATATTATTTCATACTATATCAAAATTCATTTTAAAGTGGATTAAAAATTAAATATGAAAACCTGTGATATTTGAAATACATTTAAAAGAATAGCAAAAAAGTATGAACTAGAAGCAGAAGGCTTGATAAATGCCTCTACTTTAAAATTAAGGACAAAGCTTCACCAATTATAGTAAAGCAAAAAGAGAAGCCTCAATTAGAGGATAACTTAACCACATAAAATAAATAAGACTTTTTCATTTTGAATAAAAAGAATTCTGAGAACTATTAATGAAAGACCAACAACCCCATAGAAAAAGTGGTGAAAAACACAAATATTTTAAAGACGAAACAAATGGTTAATAAACATAAGAAAAGATGCCCAACCTAATTTGTAAACTGGGAAAAACTAATTAAAATCAATAAGGTTATCATTTAAATTCATCAGGTTAGTAAAATTTTAAAAGTCTTCTAATTCCAAGTATTGATTAGGATGTGGATTAATGGGACTGTGTATCCTTGCTGTGGCATTACCTTGAAGAGCTAAGCACGTATCCTCTAAAATAGCACTTTTACTCCTTTGATATATCCAAGAGAAACTTATAACGTGCACAAAGACACTTGTCCAGAAATGTAAATAGTGGCATTTTTTCATAATAACAGAAAACCACACGCAACCAAAAGGTCCAAAATAAACTGGATAAATTGTGTTATATTTGTAAGACAGAATACTGTACAGTAGTGAGAATGAAAAAGCTAGAGTTTCACACAATCACAAGATGAATTTCACAAACACAATGAAAACATATAGTATTATTCAATCTCAATAAAACTAAGAGCAATACTAGTCAAAAATAAATGTAATCTAGCAAAACGTAACTATGTATCAAGAAGTAACAAAAATACAAAATTTAGCCGAACACAGCGGTTCACTCCTGTTATCTCAGCAAATTGGAAGGTTGAAGCAGGAAGATCACTTGAGGCCAGGAGTTTCAGACTAGCTGGGCAATATAATGAGAACCTGTCTCTAAAAAATGAGCTAGACATGGTGGCATGTCAAGCCTGTAGTCACACCTACTTGAGAGGCTGAGGCAAAAGAATCACTTGAGCCCAGGAGTTTGAGGCTGCAGTGAGCTGTGATCACACCACTGCACTCTAGCTTGGGTGACAGAATGAGATCCTGTCTCTGAAAAGACAGAAACAAACAAACAAAAAGGCAGAATTCAAGATAACATTCAATTCTGGGGTGAATGTGGGCCATGCCATCTAGCAGTGGTACACAGAATTTCAAAATGTATTTATAAATATTTAAAACTGACAAATGAGTACATAAATATTAATTTTATTATTATTTAATATGAATGAAATATTAAATAATAAAAGAACAAGAAAAATGAATGGAGTAAATCTACAAATATTGATATAAGGTTTCAGCTTCAAAAGCAAATAAATAATCTGGACAGCATGGAGTATAAAAATAGCATAGGGGATGGGGCTAAATGTCTGACTAGAGACACTGGTCATCAGATTGTCTCAGAAAGAAGGAAAAGTTTTAGATGGGGGCAAAAAAAAACACAGTTCAGGTGTAATTCTGCAGGAAAAGTGCCAAAACCTCCTGAAGATTCCATGGGAAGAAGCTGTGGAGCAGAACAAGAAGGAACATGATTTTGGCAGAGATCAACTCCCAAGAAACTTGGAGTCCTATGGAAAGAATAGATATGGGTTTTGTTTCTCCTTCCCTGACACCTTTGGTAGTGGGCAGGCACCTCAGCTGCTGGAGAGCTTCTCTACCCTCAGAAGCCCAAAAGCGGCTGCCCCAGTGAACTGGGAGCTTCTTGAAAACAAAACGCTGAGCTGCCCACTCCCCTCCGGGTCACTCTCCCTCACCACAAACCTGAGCTGAGGAAGCAGGTGCCATTATGTGCCCTTGAGTTTTCATGTCACTGGTCCCCACACAAACATTTTCCAAATCTTGCCTATACTGTGGTAACCATAGGAAACAATGGGTCCTGGGGGAACTAACTGTGTGATCCCAGAGCTTGGACATTCCAGGAAGGCTGCCTTCAGGGGAGAGGGACAAAGGGGACCAGAGTCCCAGCTATCCGCCATTCAAATTCTTTTGCTCCCCCTCCACTCCTCTGACCACTGCTGCCAAGTGGCATGTGTGCTCCAAGGGACAATTGATCTGGGGCTCTCAGGAGAGGCTGTTTCCCCTCGGTTGACATGTCGACTACACAGAGACTTCCATAGAGAGGGGGCTCACACCTTTCCTCTCAAAGACTTGCAACAAACCAAGGAGTGCTGAGACTGTGAGCTCCCTGCCCATCAGCCCTCCCTGTTGCTGACCAACTCACTGCTCCAGCGGAGTGGGGCATACCCCAGAGGAGAGGGATATGGAGACTGCTTGAGCACCCCATGGACAACTTGGGACCAGCATGGTTCTCTGTGGCACGGTCAGGGATTGGACTTGGGGGACCAGAGGACAGGCCTGTAGGCTGGATCCCATACCTCCAGGACTGGATCATGTTGCTTAGTGGCACAGAGGAGAGATTTATGAACTAATCTTGGGAGGTGAGGCAGCCCACTTAGAGCTGAAAGAAGAGTGCAGTGTGTGTCCAAGCCACAGCATACTTGTGAAGTACCCTTCCCTTCATAGGAAAGCTGCACTTTTGATCCAGGGTGGGATCCTGAGCTTGGAAGCTCCCAGCCTGCCATGCCATTGCTGGTGAGCTCAGCTTGTTTGGGCTGGTACTTGTGGCCAGATGCTGGTAGGAGATCCATAGGGCAGGGGAAGGTGGAGAAGAGTGAAACTCACTCCTGACAACCAGTCTATGATTCTGAGAAGGCCCCTTTCCCACAAACAGACTTTCTGGCTTACAAGGGGTTGCTTCAGCCCTATGCCCCAGATCCCCTGCCTATGGCTTGTCCCAGCAGCCTAGGAGCTGACTCTCAACACTTGCTGAGACAGCTTTTGTGCCTGCCTTTGTGGAAACTGAGCATAGCCTCATCTGACTCAGCCTTGCTCCTCTATCCACCTCTGCTGGGGTGGAGAATAAAAAGAGTCCCCTAAGAGCTTCAGGACCTCAATCATCACCTCGGGCATCCAAGTGCTTCTCCTAATCAACTAATGTCAGTCACAGTTCCCAAAAAACACCACTGTAGCTGGCTCTTTCCTGGAAGTGCCACCTACTGACAGGGAAGGTAGTTTGTACAGCCCATTATAGCATTTATTGATTTAATCACACAGGGCATAGCTGACTCTTACCCACAAGAACCACCTCCTGTCTCAGAGATTAAACTGGGCATCTCAGTATAATTTGTACTGTTAAGAAGACGATGGGGCTGAGGAAAGAGAGAGGATTTCAAAGACTTCTATATCCCCTTGTCATCAAGAGACAGGTATTCATCCCATGCACATAGTAGACTACCACTACAGTCTGCAAATAACTAGCAATTCACAAAGCCACCATACTAAGGATATCCATAACCAAGGTATCCATACAGAACATAAACTTCAATCAAAGTACCCAGAAGCAAAGCCAAAAATTCTTACCCAACGTAAGCTACAGATACACCCTTAAGAGTTGGGGAAGGGGGCTATTTAAACAAAAGAAAATCGGAAAACAAGAAAGAACTTCTGCTCCAGATGAGAATGAATCATCACAAGAACACCAGAAGTATGGAAAGTCAGAGTGAAAAGATATCCCCCCCCCACACACCCAGGAACACTCCAGCTCTCTAGCAATGGATTTCAACCAAAGTGAAAATACTGAAATGACAGGTAAAGAATTCCAAACATAGATTGTAAGAAATCTCAATGAGATCCAAGAGAAAATGGAAAATAAACTAAAAGAAACCAAAAAAATAATTCAGGAAATAAGTCAAAAATTTATTAAAGAGATAGATATGTTTACAGAAAAACAAAATTTCTAGAAATAAAAAAATTCATTTAGGTAAATACAAAACAGTGGAAATTTTTAAGAATAGACTAGATCAAATATAAGAATAAATTTCAGAGCTTGAAGACAACTCTTTTGAATTAACCAAGTCAGTCAAAAATAAAGAACAAAGAATCAAGAACAAAGTCTATGAGAAATATGGGATTAAGCAAAATGGTGAAATATAAGAATCATAGGTATCCCTGAGGATGAAGAACAAAAAGCAAAAGGCCTGGAAAACCTATTTGAGGGAATAACTGAGAAAAACTTCCTTGGTCTTGCTGGAGATTTAGACATCCATGTACAAGAAGCTCAATGAACACCTGAGAGATTCATTGCAAAAAGGGAATCACCAAGGCATATAGTCATCAAACTGATCAAAGTCAACATGAAAGAAAAACTCTTACAAGCCAGGAGGTGAAAACATCAGGCAACTTACAAAGAAAAGCCCATCAGACTAACAGCAGACATCTCAAGAGAAACCATACAAGCCAGAAACGAATGGGGGCTTATCTTTAGTCCCTTTAAATGGAATAACTGCCAGCTAAGAATTTTAAAGCCTGCTAGCGAAGACTCATAAATGAAAGAGAAATAAAGTCTTTCCCAGAAAAGCAAGCACTAAGGAAATTTGTCACTACTAAAACTTCCCTAGAGGAAATGTTCAGAAGTGCATTATACATGCAACAGGAAAATAGATACCAACCAATGTAAAAACACCTAAAAGTTACAGTTAACAGCTCTTATAACAGTAACACAAGAGGGAAAACAAAACAATAAGGTATCATCCAACTTGTTGAACACAATTGCAACCCACATATCAATATTAACACTCAAATGAATGGTCCGAATGACCCACTTAAAAGACATAGACAGCTGAATAAACAAACAAACACAACCTAAGTATTTCCTGTCTCCAAGAAACAGATCTAAACCATAAAGACTCACATAGATTCAAGATAATAGGTTGGAAAAAAAATATTACACACAAATGGAAACCAAAAGAGAGCAAATGTAATCATTCTCATATCAGATAAAATGCACTTTAAATTAACAATGGTAAAAAAGACAAAGATAGTCATATATTATGGTAAAAGGAGAAATTCAATAAGAAGACTTAACAATCTTAAATATATATGCATGTAACACAGGAGCTCCAGCTTCATAAAGGAAATTGATCTAGATCTAAGCAAAGAAATAAATAGTAGCATCTTAATAGTCAGGTTTTTCAACACTCTATTGACAGAACTGCAACATGAATAAAGAAACATTGGACTTAAACAGGACTCTAGAACAAAGGGACCTAACAGACATTAACAGATAATTCTACTCCAAAACTACTGAATATACATTTTTATCATCAGCACACAGGATATTTTCCAAGATAGATCATAACTTAGGTCAAAAAACAAGTCTCAGAAAATTCAAAAAAATCAAAATCATACCACGTATCTTCTCAGACCACAGTGAAATAAAATGAAAAATCAATTCCAAAAGAAATACTCAAATCTACACAAAGTCATGGAAATTAAATGACTTACTGCTGAATTCTCTTTCTGTCAAGGATGAAATTTAGATGGAAATCAAAAGATTCCTTAAAATGAATGACAAAGGGCACATATGCATTCAGAATCTATGAGATACAGCAAAAGCAGCCTAAGGAGAAAGTTCATAGCCTTAAATGCCTACATCAAAAAAGACAGAAAGAACACAAATTGACAATGTAATGTCACATTTGAAGGAATTAGGAAAAAAAAAAAAACAAAAAACAGATCAAACCCAAAGCCAGCAGAAGAAAAAAATAACAAAACCCAGGGCAGAACTAAATGAAATGGAAACAAAACAAAACAAACAAACAAAAAACCGATACACAAGATTAATGAAACAAAAAGTTGATCCTTGGAAAGATAAACAAAATGGATAAATCACTAGCTGGAATCACCAGAAATAGAAGAGAAAGAACTCAAAAAACCTTAATCCTAAATAAAAAAGGAGACATCACAACTGATACAGCGAAAATACAAAATATCATTCTTGAATACTCCAAAAACCTCTGTGCAAAGTAGAAAACCTAGAGAAAATGGATAAATTCTTGGAAACACACAACTTCTCAAGCCTGAGCCATGAAGAAATAAAAACCTAAACAGACCAATAATGAGCAGCAAGATTGAAGAAGTTATGAAAAATTTTCTAACAACAACACAAAGCACTGGATCAGATGGATTCACAGCTGAATTCTACCAGACCTACAAAGAAGAACTGCTACCTATCCTGTGGAAACTATTCCATAACACTGAGAAAGGGGAATATTCTCTAACTCATTCTATGAAGCCAGTATCACCATGATACCAAAGCCAGGAAAGGGCACAAAGAAAAAAAAAAAAAACTACAAACCAATATCCCTTATGAACATAGATGCAAAAATTCTCAACAAAATATCAGCAAACCAAATTAGACAGCACATCAAAAAGATAATCCATCACGATCAAGTGGATTTCATCCCAGGGATTCAATGATGGTTTAACATGTGCAAATCAGTCAAACATGATGCACCACAGAAACAGAAACAAAAACACAGACCACACGATCATCTGAACAGATGTAGAAAAAACATTCATAAAATCCAGCATCCTTTCATGATAAAAACCCTCAACAAACTAGGAATACCAAGAAATGTAGCCTAAAATTATAAAAGCCATATAAGGCAATCCCACAGCCAGCATTATCCTGAATGTATTAATATAAAATTTGAAAGCATTCCCCTAAGAACTGGAATGAGACAAAGGTGCCCACCAGCACCACTTCTATTCAACATAGTAGTAGAAGTCCTAGTCAGAGCAATCACACAAGAGAAAGAAAAAAAGGGCATCCAAACCTGGAAAGAAGAGGTCACAGTATTCCTGTTTGATGATGATAAGGTGTTATACCTAGAAAACCCTAAAGACTCCACCAAAAGACTCCTGGAGTTGATAAATAAATCCAGCAAAGTCTCTGATTACAAAATCAATGTATACAAATCAGTAGCATTTGTATATACCAATAACAATAAAGCAGAGAGTCAAATCAGAACTTGATACCATTCATGATAGCTACAAGGAAAATAAAATACCTACGAATACAATTAATAAAGGAGGTGAAATATTTCTGTAAGGAGAACTACTGGTGAAAGATATTGAAGGTGACACAAGTAAATGGAAAAAACATCCCATGTTCATGGATTGTTAGAATCAAAATCTTTAAAATGTTCATACTGCCTAAAGTTTTTTACAGTTTTAATGCAATCCCCAGATACCAGCATCATATTTCACATATCTAAAAAAATAATTCTACGCTTCATTTGGAACCAAAAAGAACTTGAATAACCAAACAAATTTTAAGTCAAAAGATTAAACCTGGAGACATCACATTACCTGACTTCAAATTATACTACAAGCCTATAGTAACCAAAATAGCATGGTCCTAATATAAAAATAGAGACATAGACAAATGGGACAGAATAGAGAACTCAGAAATAAAACTATCTATCTACAACCAACTGATCTTTGACAAAGCAGACAACAACATACGTTTGGGAAAGGAAGCCGTATTCAATAAAGTGTGCTAGGAAAACTGGATAGTCACATGCAAAAGAATGAAACAGGACCCTATCTCTCACCATATACAAAAATTAATTTAAGATGGAGTAAAGAGTTAAATGTAAGACATAAAACCATAAAAATTCTACAAGAAAATATATTTAAAAATCTTTAAACATGGGCTTAGGCAAAGAATTTATGAATAAGACCCTAAAGGCAAATACAGCAGCAACTAAAATAATTAAATGGGACTTAATTAAGTTAAAAAGCTTTGTACAGCAAAGAAAATCATCAATGAGTGAATAGACAATGTATAGAATGGGAGAAAATATTTCCAAACTATACATCTGACAAAGGACTGATACCCAGAATCTACAAAAACTCAAAAAAAAAAAAAAAAAGACAAGAGAAAACCCAAACAACCCCATCAAAAATTGGGCAAAAGATATGAACAGAAGTTTTTCAAAAGGAGGTAGATAAGTGGCCAACCGACATATGAAGAAATGCTCAACATCACTGATCATCAGGGAAATACAAATTAAAACTACAATTACATATCACCTTATCCCTATTAGAATGTCCATTTTTAAGAGGCCAAAAAGCAATAGATGTTGACTTGGATGTAGAGAGATAGGAATACTTATACCTGTTGATGGGAGTTTGGATTAGTACAGTCTCTGTGGAAAACAGTATGGTGATTCCTCTAAGAAATTACTGAAGACATACCATTCGATCTAGCAATACAACCACTGGGAATCTATCCAAAGGAAATGAAGTCATGTTATCAAAAATATACTTACACTCAAATGTTTATTGCAGCACAATTCACAATTACAAAGACGTGGAAACAACATAAGTGTTCTTTAATTCATGAAAGGATAAAGAAAATGTGGTGTACACATGTGTATGTGTGTGTGTATACACTACTCTCCCAACACACACAGATACATCATACCATGGGGTACTATTTAGCTTTAAAAAGGAATTAAGTAATGTCATTTGTAGCAATGTAGAGGGAACTGGATGCCATTATCCTAACTGAAGTATCTCAAGAATGGAAAACCAAACACCATACGTTCTCACTAATATGTAGGAATTAACACATGGTATGCACAGACACAAAGTGATATAAAAGACATTAGAAACTAAGAAGCGGGGAGGGTGGTACAGTGGGCATGAGATAAAAAGTTTCCTCTTGGATATGATGAATACTATACTGGTGATAGGTACACCAAAAGCCCTGATTTAAGCATTATAGAAGATATCCATGTAACAAAAACACTTATATACTTTAATTATTTTGAAATAAGAAATTACATATTTGTATATTTATACCCATGTAGGTTACTTTAAGGAATAAGACATCAGAACTGTTGATGGTTTTTTATACTATAGGGGAACAGAACCAAAAATCTTATGGGGAAGGAGAATCATGGAAGATAGATAGATAGATAGATAGATAGATAGATAGATAGATAGACAGATAGATTCACTTTTAGTATTATTTTATCAGAAGTTACACATACATTTTGTATTTATTTAAAATAATAATGGTAGTTACCTGGGTGATGAAATAATGAGCCATTTTATGGTGTCTTTAGATAGAGTTGAATTTTTAAAAGTCTTTCCAAATTGTCATTAAATAAATAATTTCCTCTAGGTAGTTCAACTGGAGTGAGTAGAAAAACTTAACTTTATGTTTTATACCCTTTGGGTTTTGTTTGTTTTACTTTATTACCCTTTGAAAGTATACCTGTTAATAAAAAATAATAAACACTGGTGCTGAAAGAAAGAAACTTGTCCTATTGTGAATAAAATCTTTTACACTTGAGAGAAATTAAATTCCTGAACTTTCAAAAACAAAAGATTTTGTTCCCAAAAGCCTTGGATCCAAAATAAAGTAAAATTGTTACAGAATGAATTTGGCCAGTCATAGACAAATTGTTTAAATGATTATTGGTGACTCAATTTAACCTATTTTCTGGATAAGACTTGGTAAATAGATTTTTAGAAGAATTTGGCATTAAAATTTTTTTTTGTTATTTTTAATACATATTTTTTCAGAGTAGTTTTATGTTTATAGTAAAATTAATCAAAATGTACAGAGATTTTCCATATTCCCACCTGCTCCAACACAGGCATAGCCTCCCCCATCATCAACATAATCTACCCCAGTCATACATTTGTTCTAATTTATGAACATACATTGACACATCATTATCACCCAGAGCTCATAGTTTGCATTAGGGCTCACTTTTGGTGTGCATTCTATGGGTTTGGACCAACATATGATAACAAATATCCATCACTGTAGTAATGTACAGAGTACTTTCACTGCCCTAAAAGTCCCTCATGTTGTGCCTATTCATCCCTTCCTCTCCTAACTCCTGAGAATCACTAATAAATTTTACTGTCTCCATAGTTTTGCCTTTTGCAGAATAGTATGGCTATAGTAAGGCTACATAGTATGTAGCCTTTTCAGACTAGCTTCTTTAAATGAGTAATATGAATTTAAGCTTCCTCCATGTCTTTTCATGGCTTGATAAACTTTTCTCCTTTTTTTAGTGCTGAATAATATTCCATTGTGTGGACATACCAAAAGTTTATCCATTCACTTACTGAAGGACATCATGGTTCCTTCGAAGGTTTAGTAATTGTGGATGAAATCATTATAAATATCCATGTTCAAGTTTTTGTGTGGACATATATTTTCAACTCTGGGTAAATACTAAGAAATATGATTGCTGTATTATATAGCAAAGTGTGTTTATTTTTGTAAAATGCCACACTGTTTTCCAAAAGTGGCTGTACCATTTTGCATTCTTACCAACAATGAATGAGAGTCCCTATTGCTCCACATCCTCATCAGCATTTGATATTTCCAGTGTTCTGAATTTTGGCCATTCTAATAGTTGTGTAGTGATGTCTCCTTTTTGCTTCAATTTGTATTTCCCTGATGACATATGATGTGGAGCATCTTTTTATATGTCTATTTGCTCTCTGTATATTTTCTTTGATGAAGTGTCTGGTAAGGCCTTTGTCTTATTTTTTAATTGGTTTGTTTGTTTTCTTATTGTTAAATTGTAAGAGTTTGTTCTATATTTTAGATAAGGTCCTCTGTCAGATATGTCTTTTTGCAAATATTTTCTCCCAATTTGTGGCTTATCTTTTCATTCTTTAGACAGTGTCTTTCGCAGAGTAGAAATTTTCAATTTTGATAAAGTACAGCTTATGAAGTTTTTCTTTCATGAATTGAGCTTTTGTTGTTATATCTAAAAAGTCATTACCAAATACAAGGTCATTTGGATTTTTCCTATGCTGTCTTCTAGGAGTTTTATAGTTTCTTGTTTTACATTTAGGTATTGGATCATTGTGAGTTAATTTTTTGGAGGGGTGTAAGATCTTCGCCTAGATTAATTTTTTGAATATGACTTCCAGTTGTTCCGGCACCATTTGTTGAAAAGATTCTTTTCTCCATTGTATTGCCTTTGCTTCTCTGTCAAAGATCTGGACTTTATTTACGTGGTTTTGTTCCTGGGCTTTCTATTCTGTTTCATTAATCAGTTTACTCTTTCACCAATATCACAATGTCTTGATTGCTGTAACTTTATGGTAAGTCTTGAAGTTAGATAGTGTCAATCTTACAACTTTGTTCTTTTCCTTCAATATCGTGTTGGCTATCCTAGGTCTTTTGCTTCTCCATGTAAATTTTAGAATTAGTTTGTCTATATCCACAAAATAACTAGCTGGGATTTTGATTGGGATTGCATTTAATCTATAGATCAAATTGGGGAAAACTGTCATCTTGAGTCTTCCTACCCATGAACATGGGGCACCACTCCATATATTTAATTCTTCTTTGAATTCCTTCAACATCTTTGAATTTCCTCATACAGATACTGTATATATTTTGTTGGGTTTATACTTAAAATTTAATTTTGGGGGTGTTAATGAAAATGATGTTTCATGATAATGAAAATGATATTTTTTTATTTCAAATTCCCCTTGATTATTGCTGATATTAATATATAAGAAGGCAATTTACTTTTGTATATTAACATTGTATTCTGTAAACTTGCTATAATTACTTATTAGTTCCAGGAGATATTTTTGGCAATTCTTTTGGATATTCTGCGTAGAGGATCATGTCCTCTGTGAACAAAGACAATTTTATTTCATCCTTGCCAATCTGTATTTCTTTTATTTCCTTTTTTTGGTTTTATTGCATTAACTAGGATCCTCAGTATGATGTTGAATAGCAATGGTGAGAAGGGACATTCTTCACTTTTTTATATTTTAATGGGAAATCTTTGAGTTTCTCACCATCAAACATGATGTTAGTGTAGGTTTTTTTTTAATAGATATTCTTTATCAAGTCAAGGGTATCTTCCTGTGCTCCCAGTAAACTAGGAAGTTTACTAGTGAAATGGTATTTAAATACTTCTGTTACCAGAGGAAAATGTCATTGACTACTTGACCAAAACTGACTTAGCAGCAGCTTCTTCTTTTAGAGGAAGCTTTATTGAGATACAATTTGCATACTATCCAATTCACCTATTAAAAATGTACATTTCAATGTTTTTGAGTTCATCATAGGGCTGTGCAATGATCACCACAATATAATTTTAAACTATTTTTGTCCCCTGTAAGTAAATCCATTAACAATCATTTTTTCCTACTCTTATTTCAAACCTTACACAACCACTAATTCTTTGTTTCTATAACCTTTCATATTCTCAAAATTTTATATAAATGTTTGGTTTTTTGTGATTGCTACCTTTCACTTAGTCTGTTTCTAAGGTTCATCCATGTTGTAGCATGTATCAGTCTTTCATTCTATTTTTTTCTTGATTACTATTCCATGACATGGATATACCACATTTTATTTATTTATTCCTCAGGTGATGGATGTTTGGGTTATTTCCCAAGTTTGGCTATTATGAATAATACTGCTGTATACAGTCATGCATAGGTTTTTGTGTGGATGTATGTTTTTAGTTCTCTTGGGTATATACTTAGGAGTGGTATTGCTGGGTTGTACAGTAACTTTATGTTTAAATTTTTGAGGAATCCCCAAAATGTTTTTCACAGTAGCTGCACCATTTTACATCCTTACTAGCAATTTATGAGGATTTCAGTTTCTCCACATCCTCACCAACACTTGTTATTGTCAGTATTTTTATTACAGCCATCCTGGTGGATATGAAGTTATATTTCTTTGTGGTTTTGAGCATTTCTTTGTGGTTTTGAGCATTTTTATATGTTTATTGATCATTTGTGTATCTTCTTTGGAGAAATGTCTTTTCAAATCCTTTGCCCATTTTTAAATTGGATTATTTTCCTTTTTATTATTGAGTTGTATTAATTTTGTATATATTCTGTCAGTCAGTTCTTTATCAGATATGATTTTCAAATATCTTTTGTCATTCTTTGAGCCATTTTTTCATTTTTTGATGATATGATTTGCAGAACAAAATTTTGATGTTGTCCTATTTATTTTTTCTTTCGCAACTTGTGCTTTAGCTGTTATATCTAAGAAATCTTTTCTAACCAAGGTCATAAAGATTTACTCTAATGTATTCTTCTGAGAGTTCCTTTAGGTTTACTTTCTTTTGTATTTATGTCTATAGTCCATTTTGACTTGCTTTTGTATGTGATATGAGGTAGAAGTCCAACTTCACTCTTTTGCAAGGGATTATCCTGCTGTCCCAGTACCATTTGTTAAAAAAGCTATTCTTTCCCCATTGACTTATCTTGGTATCCCTTTCAAAAATTAATTAATGATTAATTCAAGGGCTTATTTAAGTATTCATTTCTATTCCATTGATCTATATATCTATCTTTATGCCCATACCACACTATATTGATTAACGTAGCTTTGCAATATGTTTGAAATTGGGAAGTGTAAGTCATCTTATTTTATTCTTGTTGTATTGTGTTTTGTCTCTACTGGGTTCGTTGCACTTCAGCGTAAATTAATAAAAATTTCAGCTGAAATTTTAATAGGAATTGCTTCAAATCTGTAGATTAATTTGAAGAATGTTGCCATCTTAACAATAAAAAATTTCCTGATAAGGAGTTTCCTTCCATCTATTTAGGTATTCTTCAATTTCTTTAAACAATGTTTTGTAGTTTTCAGTGTACAGGTAATATATATATATTTGTTAAATTTATAACCAAGTGTTTTATTCTTTTTATGCTTTTGTAAATTAATTGTGCACTCAATTTCATTTTGAGTGCATGTTGAGAACATTTTGAGGAATGCTCTTTGTTAGTGTAGAGAAATGCAACTAAATTTTGTACATTGATTTTTGTATCCTGTAGTCTTGATGAACTCATTTATTAGTCTAACAGTTTTTAATGAACTCTCTGTGATCTATATATACATTCATGCATTGTTTAATGATAGTAATATGTTCTGAGAAATGTGTCATCAGGTGATTTTGTAGTGGTGCAGATGTCATAGAGTGTACTACACAGACTCAGATGGTGTAGTCTACTACGCACTTAGGCTATGTGATATACCCTATTGCTCCTAGACTACAAAATTGTACAGTATGTTACTGTACTGAATACTGTAGGCAATTGTAAAGCAATGGAATTTATTTATTTAAACATATTTAAACACAAAAATGTATAGTAAAAATACAGTATAAAAAAAGAAAAAATGGTACATCAGTGTAGGACACTAACTGTGAACGAAGCTTTCAGGACTGGAAGTATCAATTAGTGTTGTTAGGTGAGTTAGTGAGTGAGTGGTAAGTGAATTTGAAGGCCTAGGACTGTACACTATTATAGATATTATAAACACTGTACACTTAGACTACACTAAGTTTATTGTTTTTAAATTATACCACATTGTTACAATGGCTATAATTTCATTAGGTGATAGAAATTTTTCAGCTCCATTATAATCTTATGGGACCATTATACATGTGGTTCATTTTTGAACAAAATGTTATGTAGTGCATGACTGTATATGGTTATGTCATTTGAAAATAAAGATTGCTTTATTTCCTCCTGTCCAATATTGATATCAGTTATTTCTCTTTATTGCTTAATTCCCGTTGCTACAACCTACAGGACAATGTTAAATAGAAGTGGCAAAAACGGACATCTTTGCTTTGTTCCTCATCTTAGGGAAAACAATTTCAGTCTTTCAACATTAAGTATGATATTAACAGTGAGTTTCACATAAATGCCTTTTATCAAGTTGAAGAAGTTCTCTTCTATTTTTAGTTTATTAAGTGTTTTTATCATAAAAGCATGTTGGATTTTGTCAAATACTTTTTTGTCTTACTAGAGATTTTTTTTAAACTTTATCCAAAAATTAAACTTTTTTCCCTTTGTGCTGTCAATATTAATGTGAATAATTTTTTTAATGTTGACTAGCTCTTGAATTACTGAAAAGTCTCATTTGTTCATGGTCTATAATATCATTTTTATATGTTGCTGGATTTTGTTTGGTAGCATTTTATTAGGGATTTTTCCATTTGTATTCATAAGAGTTACTGGTCTATAGTGACATTTTCTTGTGATAGCTTTGTCTGATTTTTGTATCAGGGTAAACTGGCTTAGTTTTTGGAAAGCCAGTTATTCCATTTTTTGGAAAAGTTTGAGGAGGATTAGTATACTTTTTTTAAATGTTTAGTATACTTCACCAGTGAAGCTATCTGAGTCTAGGCTTTTCTTTGTGGATAGTCTTAAAATTGCTAATTGTATCTCTTTACTTTAAATAGTTATCTATTTTTTGTCACAATTCATAACCACAAACTTAGTAGCTTAAAATAAAACAAATTTTTATCTTACGGTTCTCTGGGTAGGACGTTGGAGATAGGGTCTCACTTGGCTAAGATCAAGGGTTATGTTCGTTTCTGTCGGCTCTAGAGGAAGATAAGTTGCCCTGTCTTTTCCAGTTTCTAGAGGATGCCCACACTTCCTCAGCACTCCCTTCCTCAATCTTTGAAGCCAGCCTTGGCAGATCAAGTTCTTCTTACCTTACTTCCCTCTGTGCTTTCTTCTATCAGCACACTGCCCTCTAAATGATCAAATGATCTCAATGCAGGTTCTCTGCATTTCAGGACTCATGTGATTAGGTTGAGTTCATCTGGATAATCCAGGATAATCTTTTTGTCTGAAGATTTATTTGTCTTAATCACACTTACAAAACACCTTTTTCCATGTAAAATAACATATTCACAGGTTCCTGAGATCAAGATGTGTACATCTTGAGGAAAGGAGCATTATTCTGCCAACCACAGTTTTTAAAAACCTATTCAATTTTGTTCACACTGGTTTAAACTATTATTTCTTAAATTAGTCAAGGGAACAAAGGTAAAGAAATATGCAATTATATTGTCCTTTTAAATTATCTTTACTGATACTCTTCTTGTTTTAAGGTGTGTAGATTTGAATTACTATCTGATGTTGATTGCTTTCAGCCTGAGGAACTTCATTTAGTATTTCTTGTCAGGAAGCTCTGCTGGCAAAAAATTCTCTCAATTTTTGTTCATTTGGGAATATCTTTCATTCACCTTCAGTATTGTAAGATAATTTTGCAGGATATCAGGTTCTTAGTTGACACTTTTTTTTTTTTTTTACTTTTCTGAACTTTGAATATGTCATTCTGCTGCTTTCTAGTCTCCATAATTTCTGATATGAAGTCTGTCATTAATGTTACTGGACTTCCCTGATACGTGATGAGTCATTTTTCTCTTGCTGCTTTCAAGATTTTCAGTTTGTCTTTAGACATTTCAATAATAAGGCATCTTTCTATGGATTTCCTTCAATTTATTCTACTTGAACTTCAGTGAGTTTTTTGAAACTATACAGTAACATTTTCCATAAAATTTAGGAAGTTTTCAGCTATTATTTCTTTGAGCTTATTAATTCTTTCTTCTGCTAGTTGAAATCTACTCTGGAGCCACTCTAGTGAAATTTTCACTTTACTTGTACTTTTCAACTCTAGAATTTTCTTTTATTTCTTTTAAATATTATCTATCCTTTAACTGGTATTCTCTGTTTGGTGACACATTGTCATTATATAGCTTTTTAAATTTTTTTTTAACATATTTTCTGTTGGTTCTTTGAACATATTTAAAATTGAGGATTTGAAATTTTTGTCTCCTAAGTTCACCATCTGGACTTTTTCAAAGGTGATTTTTAGTGCCTGCTTCTCCCCCCAGAAGTATGGGTCACACTTTCCTGTTTCCTTGCATATCTCCAAATACTTTGTTAATAACCAGAAATTTTCAACAGCATATTGTAGCAACTCGGGATAGTGGCTTTCCTAGGGGTATTGATTTTGTTTATTTCTTGGCTATTTATGAATTTGTTTAGTAAATTGGCTTAACAAATTCTATAAAGTCTTTTTCTCCTGCCATGTGTAGCGTCTGATGTCCCTGTTAAGATTATTTTTTTCCTTTTTGTTTGTTTTATCCTGGCTGCCTGGAAGAAGCCTCTGGTTTGGCAGAGCATTTATTGATTGAAGTTGTGCTTGAGCTCCTTAGTCAGTTAGATTTTTACCCTTTACTGTTTTTATACGTGTGTGGCTTGATGCCTGCAGACTGCTATATCAGTTATATGAGTTCAGAGAGTTTTTATGGGTTTTTTGTGTGTGTGCCCCCTCTGTAGCCCTAGTCTAGTATCTTGGAGGTTTCTTCTCTGATTCCTCCTGGGAAGAAGTCTTCCAGGCTTCCAGGATGACTGTGATATTTTTTTAAATTTTGGTTTCATAGGTGTGTTTCCTAGATCAGAGTAGACTATTGTTCGCTCAGTATTTGGTCAGAATTTGTGTTTAAGCACTGTCCAAAATTTTTTTCAAAATTTAAATAATCCAGTTAGGTAAGGAGAGACTTTTTTGAAAGGATTATTGCAAAGAGGAGGAAGGAATTATTGTGATAGGATGAATAAAACAATCATAGCAAGCATCTCAAAGATTGTGTAAAAAGAGATCTTCTTTTGCAGAGAGGAGTAAACAAGGCTAGAAATGATTACTTGTGGGAAGTGGGATGAAAGGAGGAGCGGCAGGATGGCGGATCTGAGAATGTTTATCCTGATGCTATTTTCAGGAGGGTCACTTTAGGAGAGGTTGTATGCTGGCTCAAGCTGACGGCAGGTTAAAGTTCAGAGGTATGTGGAAAGGAGAGAAACTTAACAAAGTTTGATTAGCAATCATTTTGCTGTAATTGATTATGTGGACAAACAGTTCAGCAAGTATTTATGAGGCAAAGAACGAGAATGTGGAGTGTTTGGTCTTGTAACTGACAAACAAAAGGGTCATTCATGAGTCTTACCCAAGTTGCATGAGAAAGGGTGTTTCTTTGCAGCAAGCCATTTCCAGAACATAAAGGATGGGGCATTTATTTAACTCCTTTACTCTTTGTATTTATGGCTGTTTTCTGGAATCACAGAGGTCTGGTAAAATTCAACCTTGTCAGCCCTTGGTGCCATCGAGATTTTTACCCTGTATTTATGGGTCATGCATAGTTTAGGGGAACACTTTCAAATCTGCCCCGCATCCTTTTCTGATTGCTCCTGAGTGGGTGCAGCCCAGGCCATGGACAAAGCCTCTGTGACCCCTAGAGCTGACTGGAATCAAGGGAGACTCTTCTTGGCTGTATCTTTCCTTAATTCTTTCAATTGAACTTCTGGCTACTGTATAATTTTGCTTGTTATCAGAGTTACCAGCTTTCCGGTAATTGCTTTCCACAAAGATATCCACTATTTTTGACAACACCCTTAGGCACTGAGTTCTCTATTCCCTGTTATAACTAAAGTCAGTCTCCTCAGGCAGAGCTGAAGGACACTTCATCCTTATTACCTGCCTTTCTATCTGGGTAGAACTGCTGTGCCAATGAACCGGACTTGGGGGCAGAAATTTGTTTTTGCTACAGTGGCACCCCTAGTCTACTTACTAGTCGGCACTGGAGTGTGTGTGGGCCAGCCCTTCTTTGTCCTGCCTCGCCCTCTTGGGCATGAAAACTTCACCTTCCCCATGTGCTGGGCCACATCCACCTCCTTCACCTGGGATAGAGCTTCTGCGTTATGAGTGGGGATGAGACAGGGATGGAGACACCCAGGTCTTCTTTGCCATACGCCTGGCTGGAATAGAGCGTGTGGAGGTAGGATGAGAAGTGCCAACAGCCTGCTCTTCCTGGGGCAGAGGGGGCCATGGCATCTTGGCAACACATGCCTGGGGTAGAGCTTTTGTAATGTGGAGCTGGGGGTGGCGGTGGGTAATGAAATGTTCTTGGCTCAAATCCACATATTCTCTTTGTTCTTACTGAAATTAAGCAGTTTTTCTTGAACGAATTTTTATAACTTTTCTGTGTGCCCTTAGGATAATTTCTAGACTTTAAATGATTATTAATATTTTTTATAATTTTCATCAGGTGGATTGTTGTTTTTTTCCAGAGAGGTTCCACCAAGATCTTTTCCCATTTTTATAGAATTGTAACAGAAATTTATTCTTACTCTTATTTTCTCCACTTTCCCCCTAACTAGCTTTGCCACTTTTATTTAAGTATCTATTTAAGTAGATCCTACTTTTTATACCTTTCAAACTCTTCTCAAATTACTTAGAGATCTGAAAGCTGCCCTCTACAAGGTCTGAATACAGCTTTTCCTCAACTTCTTTTCTGTGTTGACTATTGTTGGAAATGCATAGGCCATTAGTCTTCTAACTTCGGGATTCCATCTGAAAATACAGTAGCCCCCTCTTTACCACGGGGGGTATGTTCTGAGGCCCCTGTATTGGAGGCCTGAAACCACAAATAATATTGAACCTCTTATCTACTATGTTTTTTCCTATGCATATTGTTAGGCTGGGAATTCACTGCATGGGTTAAGAATTCTCAACACAAATATTAGGATAAGTTTAGAGAAACAATTCATTTTACTTCCCAAGGGAGGGAAGAGTGTGGCATGAGAGAAAGAAAGGAGAAGTGTCAGCGTCAAGGTTGTGTTTGTTTTTCCTTTCTTTTGGGGAAGGCTTAACTGGGACTTTACAAAGAACCTTTTTCCTTCTTCAGGCATCCCCAGGTTCTGATCCAGACCAATGGAAACCTAGAAAGGAGCTTCCCCAAAGCCAGGCATGCCGGGGTCTGGGAAGAGTCCAGGAGGGGATGGTTAGGAGGCATCCCTCTAAGGCACCCTTCCGAGAGTGGCAGACCTGGCACCAGGATTTCCATAACCATGAAGCTGCCACTCTTTCTCAAGTATATGACTGTTCCCAACGCCCTGGAGACTTACCCAGTTCTGAAGGGAATTGAGGGCACTGAGCAGGACATGGGAATTGCGCAGCAGAGCAGGGATCAGTCTTGGGACAGAGGCAGGGAAGTGAGTTCCCTGTATGCAGGTAGAGAAGTGACTCCCTGTACGGGTCACCAAAAGTTACGGTAGGAACTCATAGCACAGGCTGAGAAAGAATTGTTGACACAAAGATTAAGACGGGTTTAGAGAAAAAGTTTATTTTACTTCCCAAAGGAGGGAAGGGCACAGCATGAGAGAAAGAAAGGAGAAGCACCGGCTTTGAGAGTAAGGGATTGTGGGTTTTATTGGGATAAAGAGGAAGAAAAAAAAGAATAGTCACTGTGCCAGTTGATAGCAGAAGGCAGCTGTGAAGTGGTTGTGTTTGTTCTTCCTTTTTTTTCCCTCTTCTCTGTGAGGGTGACTTAGCCTTCTTGGAATGTGGGCTGGCAGCTGCCTGTTTGGTACTCTTTAAGTGCTGTTAAAACAAACTCTTAAAGAGAACCCGTTAAGCCACAGGTGTTTAATCAAACAAAGGGAGCAGTTGTATACTGTAAATTTTCTCTTCAAAGAGACAATTAGGTGCTGGGAGTTTACTCCTCTTTCGTTCTGTTAGTTTATTTTCTCCCTTAGTTTATTAGCAAGGCTGTCTGTTCACATATACACCTCTGATAAAGTTTAATTTACAAATTAGACTCAGTAAGAGATTGACAACAATAAATAATAAAATAGAACAATTATAACAATATGGCAGCATTACTATTCTTGCACTTTGGGACCACTATTAAGTAAAATAAGGAGGACTTGAACGTAATCTCCGCAATACTGTGACAGTCAATTTGACTATCAGATGGCTACTAGGTGACTAAAAGGCAGGTAGTATAGACAGTGTTGATATGCTGGACAAAGGGATGATCACGTCTTGAGCTGGGTGGAACAAGATGGCTTGAGACTTTATCGTGCTACTCAGAATAGTGTACAATTTAAAACTTATGAATTATTTCTGGAATTTTTTGTTTAATATTTTTGACTGGAGTTGTGGGTATCTCAAACTTCAGAAAGTGTACGTAAGGGAGGAATACTATATTTTTAGTCCTAAATAGAACCACTGGGAATCTATATAGTAATATCTCAAGAATTCTTGTTTTAAATGTTTTATATTCCTCTGTGTTTTTTGACACTCATATGCCTGCCTCAGTGTATTCTAGTTAGAATGTAAGTTCCTAGGTTACAGAAACCAGACCTCTGTCTTTCTCTTGGTGCCATGGATTGCACAGTGTCATGAAATAAAATCAGTGTTAAATGCCTGATTTAGGTAACGGCAATATTTAAGCTAAAATGGACCATGAGGTCATGAAAATAATCTTTAACACCAAATTGCAAGAATTGACCTCAAGAAGAAATTGGCTCAGTGCCTAACAGTCAGTCTTCTCATAAAAAATGGAATAGGAGTTCACTCATTCACAATTACTTATTTAATACAGATTTAGGGAAGTAATATTTACTATGGAAATGATAATTTTTTCTACCTTCCTCACAATATTATAGTGATATTTCAAATGAAGCAATAACGATTATAACATTTTTAAAAACTATTAAAATGTATACATATAAGTTTATGTCATTCAACACAGTCATTCTCAACAGCATATAGATTTCACGACAACTGAAATCAGCCTTTGTCTGCTGCTCTTATCTGTCTACCTCCTTTATACACAACTTGAGATCACAAAAAGATTCAAACTGTTAGAAACTACATACGAAACAAAACTCTCAATATATCAAACAGTCTAAGCGTGTTATGAAACATCTCTGTCCATTATTGATCAAGTACTATTTTACATAGCAAATTTAGGATAATATTTTAGAAAGGACACTGGACTGTTAGAGGAGCTCCAAGTCAGATCTTCACATGCTTTGTGGCCTTAGGTAAATCACTTAAGTCTCATTCACATTCCCCTGAAATATAATTGCACCTGTCCAGTCTAATTTGCAGGATTATTTTGTGACTCAAATGAAATTCACATGAAAAGATATTAAAAGTCAAAAACATTACACAAGTCTCAGATGTTACTTACTAATGGAATATATTCAGTTGAGATATAAAATGCTAGAGAAAAGCTGCAAACTAAATTACTTCTAATCATATTATAAGTCTAGCAAAGTATTTCCTTGTTCCTGAATGGATAAACTTTGGTTTCTGGATAATAATAAATAGAAAAGCTAACATCCATTGGAGGATGCTTCTAATAAATTGTTGCTGACATGAAAAGAGGAGACAGAGGCAAGGCACTTAGAGCCTGGAGCATCACTGTGTTGCTCTGGGAACACATTCCATCCCCAGTAGAACAGGATTTTGGCAGAGGATAAGGAGGATAGAGTGCTTTGTGTATAGATTCCTGCTGGATATGTGACATTTCTGATTGTTACTCACCCACGTGGTAGGTTTGATTACTACGGTGGCCTGAGAGTTTCTGAGGGTAAAAAAAGAGGACAGAGATGGACCAAAGACCCTTGATATATTAGAGTACATTAATAGCAGCAGAAAGCAAACCACTATTTGAGAGGTGCTGGAGAATACATGGTTAACATATACCCTGACAAATTCTGATACTGCTTGAAGATTTCCATACTGGCATTTCAGAAAAGTAGAGGGTTGATTTCTTGGAGGAATAAGATATTTTTGCACCACTTTCTTCAAAGGAGAGTTAGATAATTAGGAGGGAGTGATACAAGCCATTAATATATTAATTATGGTAGTCATTAATTAATAGTAGCTTGTCACTTCATGTATATTTGTATTTAACCACTATAATAATCCAAATAGATATTACCATCCCCATTTTAGAGCTGAGAGAGTTTAAGTACCTTGACTAGGGTCAAATGGCTAATGGGTGGTGGGTTAGAATTCAGACATAGATGATTCTAATTCTAGATGCCAACATTCTTGATTTCCAAAAGCTAATCATTAAACTTGTGTTTCTTCATGTCAAACTTTTCATTGGTATATTGAGCATGTTTCAGAAAAATTCATGACTATATGTTGAATAAATCTTGAGGTCTAAATTAGAAGTCAGACAGTGTATATCAGCTCTTCTTCATCATATTATAAATTTCTGGTTCATGAAATTCAGACATCTTTACACCATATTGCCCATATAAGCAAACACATAAGTAAATATTAAATGTTTATAACATTACATTTCTGAAAAATGTTAGATCTAGGGACCAAGTTTTTATTTTGTATCCAAATGTTGAAGTAATTTATAATCTTAAAATGTACTAAAACAGTAAATATATCAAGAATATATAAGGAAAGCTTAGCATTAAACTACACTTTAAACTTACCGAGATTTAAAGCATTTGCTGTTACAGGACAACTCTAATTATGAAGACCATAACTCACCTGCCACATGCAGATCCTTTGAGAAAGCATACCTTCCCTTCCTTTTTGTCTGAGGGCACCACGACATTTCCTAGGGTTCTTTCCATGAATTCTTCTTCTCTGTGTGCTTTCACTAGGGCCCTCTTCCAATCTGTGGCTGAAAATATTAGTGTGGTTGCTTAGAAACGCTGAAGTTGGAAATTTATGAGTTTTCAAAAGGTTGCATTGAAGTGTTGGGGTAGCATATGGTGATCTGACATGTTTTGTTCTCTAGCCAAGGAGAAGGGTAGGATTCTGTGATCTCTCTAATTATTTCATGGCACTTTAAGATGCCAAGCTGAATTTAAAAAACAGCAAGGCATCAGGGCTTAGGAAAGATAGAATGTACTTTTTGTTTCCAATATTTATGACCAAAGTATTTGTTGTTCATTTAAAAAAAAATAATTGGAATAGTTTTGGAAATTTAAAGGCAGAGGATAAGCTTTACCTAAAAGATAGAATTAGAGACTCATTATTTTGGCTGAAATAGACAGGAAAAAAGAATACTTATTAAGGCAGAAAGAGAAAAGGCAGCACTAAAATGAAAGTAATTTATAAGGGAGAGTTATGATTATAAAAGTAAATTTTAACAATCAAGGTTTATTTAATAACTATATTGAAAGAGAATTCAAAAATATTTTTTTAACATATCAAGAGAATTGTGAAAATTAAGAGACAGAGTCAAAAAAGGCAGATACAAATAAGGAATTAATAAATAATTGCAGAATTGAAACCCTCAAAATACATAGGTCTTATCTTGTGTTATGATATCAACTTGGTCTTAGGAGAACAGCATGACAATTTTGGATGAATGAACTGAATTATCTGTTAATTTTATCATTTTAAAAATGTTCACCAAGAGCCAACTCATGGTTCCAGGAATCATGTTAGATCTAGGGATAAAAAGAAGAGAGAGACACAGATTTTGCCCTCAAGGAACCTACAGTTTGTGAAACATAGGCACATAAACCAATATGGAAACCAATATGGAAAATATAATGATACAAATATCCCGGGAGGTTTTGTCAACACAGTAGACCCTTACCATAGTTATGGAAAATTAGGAAGATTTCAGGATAGGCTAATTGCTGTAAGAATTCTAAAACTTCAGTGGTCTAACATAGTAGAACTTTTTATTGCTCATGAATTTCTATATATTTGATGCATTTGGTGGGGCCCCTTTCACTTGATGTTTCAAAGAATTCCAGCCTATGGCTCTGGCATCTCCTAGGGCCCCAGAGTTTGCCACTAGATTCTGTGCATCAAACAGGCAGCTGGAGACAAAAGGATGTAGAGGTCTTTTTTTATGGGCCAGGCCTGAAAGTGGGACTTCATTTATTGACCACAACTTAGCTAACAATGGCCACATTTAACCTCAAGGGAGATGGTGAACTAGGAGGAATGAAAGACAAGTTTGTTGAAGTACTAGGCTGCTTATGACACATCTTTCTGGAGAAGATGTCCTCTCAGTTGAACTTAAAGATGTAAACCTGATATCCAGATAAAGAAGATGGGAGGAGGACATTCCAAAAAGAAAAAGTACCAAGATGAAAGGCATAAATGTAAAAAGAAAACTTATGGCACATTTTAAAGACAAGTGTTGTTGGCGTGTAAATTGCATGCTAGGATTAATGACAGACAAAGTTTCATTTCTGATGATTTTTCCTTAGCTACACTTTCCGATATATTCAGTTGCCTATTTGACATATAACCTAGGATGACTGAAAGACACACCAAATTCAACCTGCACAAAACCAATTGCAAGATCTACTATGCTTCCTGGCTCTTGCTCTAGATTTTCTCTAAATGTAGTCCTCCCTCATCCTATCACACAAATAAAAAATTTGGAAATGATCCTTGACATCCCCTCTCTGATATGCTACAAAACTAATCTATCGCCAAATCCTACAAATGCTAAATCCATTTTTTCTTGGATATGTTCATTTTTGTTCATTTCCACTCCATCACTGTACTCCAAACTAACATCATGCATTTCCAGATCTATTACAATACGTGCTTAACTCATTTCCTCTCTTGCCATTCATTTCAGCCCCTCTTCAGTCTGTTATACACAGTGATTCACTTGGAATCAAACTTATTACCATAATAATCTGCATTTATTGGGTACACACAAGATAATGGGCATTATCCTACATATATTACATTAATTGTCTCATTTAGTTCCCATAGATCCTTATAAGGTAGGACCTGTTTCCATTTCATTTTATAAATAGAAACTTAGGTTTAAAGCCTTAGGTAGCTTGCCCAAGTTCACACAGCTATTAGGCAGATTTTAAAAAAATCTAGGCAGTATGCCTCCTGAGCCTGTGTTCTAAATCACTATGCTATATTTTCTCTCTTTGTAGGTATTTAATATGCTTATTTATTAGATGAGTGGATAAATGAAGAAAAAGTGTCATATTGGCAAGTCTCATATAAAATGGAGAGTCATCTTGTCAATGTGGTGAAAAGGAATAGTTAAAAGATTTTAAGAAAGCAAGGATATAGTCTTATCTTGAGATTTGAAAGATGTCATCTTCATTACATGCATGGAAAACAGAAGGGAAGAGGAAAAGTTTCAAAGCAGGGAGTAATTCCATCAGAGTATAAAAGAAATTAGCAGGCTGTGCACAGTGGCTCATGCCTGTAATCCTAGCACTCTGGGAGGCTGAGGCGGGAGGAATTGCTTGAGCTCAGGAGTTCAAGATCAGCCTGAGCAAGAGGGAGACCCTATCTCTACTAAAAACAGAAAAATTAAACACACATCATGGGGCACACCTGTAGTCCCAGCTACTCTACTCGGGAGGCTGAGGTGGCAGAAGGATCTCTTGAGCCCAGGCGTTTGAGGTTACAATGAGCTATAACAATGCCACTGCACTTTAGCCCAGGTGACACAGCTAGACTCTGTCTCAAAAAAAAAAAAAAAAAAAAAGAAAGAAAGAAATTTGCAAGGGGGATATGATTATATCAGAAAGAAAGAATTTGAGGTTCTTTCAGGTTATTGATAACACATGAGTACTCCTTCTTTGTCTTCTTCATAGTCTCATTTCTTTCTCCTGTATATCACCTGGTCCAGCTTTATAATGATAAAGGAGACATTATGCATAGAGTGACTGCCCCAATAAAATTCTTCAAGAAAAGAAAATTTTTTTCTTCACTCTATTAACATTCCATCTCAAAGTGGCCAGGATATGAGAGAGAAACGAATGTAAAGTTAATACACTCTTGAGTTTAAAAGAATAAATGAAAGTATTAAAAGATAAGGATAAAATGGCCAATCTTGGGACCTTACTTTGGTGACTTTAAAAGATAGAGGCAAGTCAGGGAATATGTTTTAATTTTGCCTAAATTTTGCTTATTCTGCTGAGTTTTGGTCAGAGATGATGGTTTTAAGTAATCTCAAATGAACTCTAAAATTTGGTTAGATATAAGCTTATATGTAAGTAGGAATAGAATGTTATGCAGTTTTAACCAGTATTATAAATGATTTAAAATAAATGTAGCATATAAAATCTATATGTGTATCAATATTAACATAGATTTCTTAAACAATCTATATTGGAATATTTATTTTTTTCTGATACCTATGATTCGACTCAATTTGTCAAGTAGAGTTAAATAACACTTGATAAAATATGTTCTGCTAAATTTCTACTTCCTACTTTAAATGCCCTAAATCTATTCATGTAAAGGGTCTGAGATAAGATTAAAAAATGAAATTTAATATATGATAAGCATATTCAATGAATACATATGAAAATTTAATCACAAAAAATACTAAAGATTCAGCTCCTGCAAAACGTTATGCATTTTGCTGAGCATATAGATCCTGCATTTGCTGCAAATGTAGAGCCCTTTGGTGCATTATTTGACTTTCAATGCAATGAACGGCAAGGACTCGAGGTATAGATGAATTCTTTATAGAACAGAATCTGGAGGGTGACACAGAAGGAGAGAGTGGCAAATGGGAAGGGAAATTTATCTTGTGCTTCTTTCTGTAAATGTACATTTTTAGTGCAGGGAGAGAACTGAGCTGAATCATCTATAATTATTCTATTAGGATTAAGTTCATCAGAGAATAGTAAAAAGAAAACTTGGATGCACTGTTACAATTCTTTCTTTGTATTTTCTATTTACTTTTGATACTTGTATTTTTCTTTCTAGTTTTAGAGGGCTTAGCCACTGTTAATTACATAAGTGAATTCCCATAATTAAAAATTAAAAATGTTCCTAATGAATCCAACATGAATTTGATTAAGAACATATATACATTAAATAAAAAAAAATGATAATTTTTTTTTTTTTGAGACAGAGTCTTACTCTGTTGCTCCAGCTAGAATGCCGTGGCATCAGGCTTGCTCACAGCAACCTCAAACTTCTGGGCTCAAGTAATTCTTCTGCCTCAGCTTCCGAGTAGCTGGGTCTACAGGCATGCGCCACCATGCCGAACTAATTTTATTTTTTTCTATATATTTTTAGTTGTTCTGCTAATTCCTTTCTATGTTTAGTAGAGACGGTCTCCCTCTTGCTCAGGCTGGTCTCGAACTCCTGATCTTGAGCGATCCTCCTGCCTCGGCCTCCCAGAGTGCTAGGATTACAGGCGTGAGCCCCGGCAGTCGGCCGATGATAATTTTTTTATGTGAGAAAAGTTAGAGAAGATAATTTTTGGATCTTTGCCATTGAATAACAATCAATCCATTTCTTATTCGATAGGTAAAAATGATCAGTGGAAAGGATATAAATTTTTAAAACTATAGCAGTAGATATTTGATTCTGTGTTGTCAAAGTAAAGCAAGGATTTGTGTGACCATCTTATCTGTGTAGAAGTTTCAGTGTCCAATCATCTCATCCAGTGTAGTCATGACACATTTAATTCCTTTGGAAGCTGTTTTTATAAATTCAGACAATTCAACTGTGTCAGATTTAAAGCTCTGGGTCTTTGCCGCATAGGCTGGCCTTGGATAATCGCTGAATCAAACGGACATTGGTTTAAATGTTTGCTTCTTAAAGGCAAGCATTGTTAATACTTAATTTCAATCTTTGCAAACAAGTAAGAAATTCTTCTATTTTAAAAATGCATTTATTCAATAAATTTGTATCAAGATCTTCCTCCATGCCAATCTCTAGGGATCCGTGGTGAGTTAGAAACAGTCCCTGCCTTAGAAAGCCCGTGTTATTTCTGCATAAGAAGAAAGCTAATAAACTAAGTAAGAAATTGGGGACTTTAAGCATTTTATGAATATAAATAAACCCTTACTAAAGTATAGAGGTTACTCTTTCTGGTGAGATTTTGATACAACTGTAGCTACTGAATTCTGTTGGGGAAAAATAATAACAGCTTGCTGTGTAAGGGATTGCGCAGAGCAAAAGTTGCTGGTAAATATTCCACAAAAGAGTAATTTTTATATAAAACTGAATTAGACTAAGACATGAATATCTTGTCACAGTTGTTTAAGCTACACATAATTATTTTTACTTGAGGTGACTCTATCTTGCCTCTGGAAATTATTATTACTCTATCGGAGTATCACGTGACAAAGTAACATGTTTGCATGTTGGGTGAAAAACATGTCACATCTGATTTCTGACAGGAGATGGAAGAATGGAGATGGAGAATTAAGGAGTAAAACATTCACTGGGCGTCGGGCAGATGAGAGGGGGAGGCGGGGATGGGTATATGCATACATAATGAGTGCGATGAGCACCCTCTGCGGGATGGACACGCTTGAAGCTCTGACTCGGGGTAGGGGGAGAGGGAGAAGACCAATATACCTAACCTAAACATTTGTACCCCCGTAATATGCTGAAATAAAACAACAACAACAAAAACAAAAAGCTCACATTCTAGCATCTCTTGTATCTAACTTTGGAAGCTGCTCTTTCAGATATGCAGCTTATTGATACAATGTTTTAAAAAGTTTTAAAAATCTATTAATATTTATAAACTTTATAGCCCAACACATATGATCATTCAAATCTGAATACATATACGTGTAGTTGAATATGTAAAAATATATATCTACAATGCAACTTTGGAAGTGACATAAAAAGCAATAGAATTACATGTTTGATGTTAGACATCTTTGTGCTAAAATTTTTCTGAATTCCAAGTTAATTACTCTTTGAAAGGTCTATTAGAATGTGGAAGAATGTGTGGTAATTCATTATGTTGATGAATATGAAATATTAAAAACATTTATTAGGGGATTTGGACTTAAAACAATCTGTATTACTATCCCGCTCTTCTCACTAGTGAACTGTTCTTGCGGGTTTTGCAAAATAACTCTTCATCATCCGTTTAGCCTAGTTGAGTACCCTTAAATATAACTCATATTGGAGAGGCAAGGTAAATGTTTGGTTCTTTTCTTTTTAACAACCAATTTTCAGAGCAGTGAATTAGTACCTTTTTAATCAAACATTGTATCTAAAATGTTTTGTTTCATTTCTCTATTTCTCTCTCTGACCAGTCCACTGGTCAAATTTAGCTTCCCTAAGAGTGAACAGCCAGATTTTATATGCCTACAGTGTGATATGACATGAAGTACATAGCACCAGCCAGAAAGTATTCTTTCTCCCTCTCAAAAATGAATTAAACTTAAATCTATATAAGTCTTTACATCTAACTTCTCATTCCTACAATATGTGAGGGCTAATAAATAATTAACATATTTAGAATATAGGACATTTTACAGTATAATTGGTTCAGTTTCTTCAACAGGACTATTGCATGAAAAGTTTTTTATAAAGAGGTGGCTTTGTTTTGAATAAAAGGACTTGAAAGATGTAAAAATTATGTACAGTGAGTGGATTTTGTGTAGATCCTGATTCAAACAATCCAACTATACAATGATCTTTGTTTGACAAAAGGGGATTTTGAAAATGGTCTAACATTGAATGATAGTAAGAGATTACTTTTAATTTTGTTCGGTGTGAAAATGCCAAAAAAATTTTGAAAATATGTGGTTACATAATAAAAGATTTTCATTTATTTATTTATTTTTAGATATTTACTGAAACATTTAGAAAAGAAATGACGTGATGTCTGGGATTTGCTTTAAAACACACCAAAAGACAACTAGAAAAACCATGACAAATAGGTAAAATAATGATACAAAAATATTGATTGGTAATGAACCTTGATGTTTTTTATCTTTTTTATTTGTTCAGAAGTTTTTAAAAAAAAATTTATTTCAGCATATTACGGGGGTACAAACGTTTAGGTTACATATATTGCCTTTGCCCCGCCCAAGTCAGAGCTTTAGGCTTGTCCATCCGCCAGACGGTGCATGACGCACCCATTAGGTGTGAATATTTTTGTATTGAAGTTTAAACAAATACAGTTAAAAAGCTCTTCAACAATGTTAGAGTTGCATAATCTTCCATCTCCCTCTATATATATACACACACACACACATTCACATACACTATGTACTCATGTAAATGTTGTTGATAAATATAACAAAATTGAGAAAGAATATGGTAGAGAAGAAAGAACAAAACGTTTGAAACATATCTGTAGGTGATTGATTGCTTTTCTGTTTGCCTACCTAGTGACCTTGGGTAAGTTTATTAACCTCTTGGAGTAACAATTTCCCTTTATATAAAATCTACATATATATATATTTTTTGCAAATGTTTCCCATAGTGGTTGTTGTCAAAAGTCTGACCTAAAGCAAAGTTATTAATAATACATTACCAATGTAACCTACTGGAAAATATGATTCTTTCCTTTTTTTCCTCATAAGGTAATTTCTCCTCGTCCTTTGAACCCCTGCAAAATTTTGAGAAAGCCACTAGATTTTCTATTTTGAAGGTAGGTGTTACATAGTTTTGTGTTGTTTAAATTGTAATCCTGAAAAACACTTTTTTTTAAACACTTTTTTTAAAAAAAACCTTTCTTGTTTGTTTTCAAATTACTCAAATTATTATCCTGATTAATAGAATGCTTTAAGTCTAATTGATATGTCTTTTTTTCCTAAATTAGCTTTTATCTTTATAGGTAGAATTGTTACTGTAGGTCTTTATCATTACAGGTAGTTATTTATTTTTAAATTTTAAATAGATGTTAAGATGACCTTTTGCTACATTGCCAAATCAAGGATTTTCTGTTTTTGGTGATTTCCAGAAGGCTATTTTATTTTATCTCCTAATGAGAGACTAGGTAGAGAATAAATACTGTACCAGCCCATGTGCTCATCAGGTCATCTTATTCATTGTAAGTTACGATAGACCGAAGTAGTAAAGTAGAAGAAAGTGTATAGACAATGATTTTTGCCAGGGCTGGGGAGATAATCACTTGCTTTATTATGGGTTTCCAAGAATAAAGATATGGATTTATCTGTATGAAATCATTAATTCATAAAATATTTGTTGAATGACAAGTGCCACTAGTAAGCCTGGGTTGAAGATTTAAAGATGAATGAGAAAGTCTTTGCCTTTAAATAGCTTATAGTCTATATTAGCTCACAAAATGGTTAAGCCCTTTTCCCTTTCTGAATGTTGAACATATTTTGGATTCATGAACCCACTTGCATTTCACTCTTTGTTCAAATTGTTTGAGGGGAACATGGCTTTTTTCCAAACTATCTTTTATCCCCAGGAAAGGCTGAAAAGCCCTGTTGATGCTCAGTATCTGGGAATTCAGGAGAAAAGTAAAATACTATTTGAGATACTGAGCATTGAGTCTGTTAGATTGTAAAGCTGCTGTTATTAAACTTGCAGGCACTGCGTAGCGTGGGCAAGCAGGCCCGGGTAAGTAAGGGCCTGCCTTGGCATGGACGGTGCCTTTCCTCTCTGTGTGCCCAGCACAGTGACTGAGCCGGGACTAGGACAAACACACAGGATTGTTTGTGGTTTTCTGGTGTGGTTTTTTTGTCCTTTTTTTTTTTTTAAATTGATGTGTTTACTAAAATTATGAAAGAGTTCAAATAGATGTATAAAATACCATAAAGAAGCCCATGTATGCAGTTCTTAGAAAATTCCCTGTGCTGATGTATATTAGCTCTTCTAGTAATTAGTTTTAAAATAACTATATGAGACAAAAGACTGAGTAAAATGTAGTTAATATCTTCTGTCAATACTCAAAGCAAACATTAAAATAACAAGAAAATTAAGAATTGGCCTGGATAACTGACTCCTTCATTATTTCAATCAGTAAACCACACTAAGGGGACAGAAAGGTCCCTACTGCACCCTCCCCACCGATGCCCCAGGCATCACACTCTCATGGTAACACAGAGAACTTTTGAAGACATGAATGGAAAAGTGGTCCCAAGTTAGCTGAGAAACTAAATAGGTGATGTTTGATTCTTTAAAACTTTAACAGTAATGAGGGTTAAACGGAAATAGAGTCATTATAACAACATATTATACAAACAATATGTTTAATAAAGTATTAACTTCAAAATGGTCAGGAGGACCCAGGCTAGATGAGCACTGAACTACGGTTTGACAAAGACTCTTATATACATTGAGGTATATAAATGAACTTAGCTCCAATTTTCAATTTGACATTTCTAAAAGACTTAGACAAAAGAGAAACCATCAACATCAAAATTTAAAAAAAAATAAGTTTTGATTTTTTTTAAAGCAGCAGGAGAAATGCTACTTTAACTATTTTACACACTATTTAATTGAATTCTCCCATTTGTAAATTATTTACAAATAATTATTGTCAAGAATACAAAGACAGGTCAGGCACAGTGGCTCCTCCTATAATCCTAGCACTTTTGGGAGGCCAAGGCAGGAGGATTGCTTGAGGACAGGAGTTCTAGACAAGACTGAGCAACATAGGGAGACCTTGTCTCTACAAAAAATAGAAAAATTAGCCAGGTGTAGTGTCGGAACCCTACCACTCAGGACTCCCAGCCATTCAGAATGCTGAGGAGGAGGATTGTTAGAGGCTTCAGTGAGCTATGATGATACCACTGCACTCTAACCCAGGCAAGAGAGCAAGACTCTGTCTCAAAAAAATAAACAAAAACAAAAACAAACAAAACAAAACAAATCAAAAAACCAAAAAAAGAAAAACGTGAGTTGATAAAAGTATCGAATACTATCTAGCAAATTAAAAAAATTGTTTCTTCATATTTTAAACTACTACCTGGAAGTACAATTAAATTATTTTTCTGAGTAATTGGTTGTCAGGTTTTTTCTATATAAAATGGAGGCAAAATGAGTTAAAATGTGCAAATATCTTAGAGTTCTCAAAAGAAAAGGATAATGTAAATATGATCCTGATAAGAATAATCATTAATATTTTAATATAATAAACTATCTTGCTTTAAGCTGATCGTTAGAATATTATTGATTTGACAAATGATATTCTCAGATGTATTCTTTTTAAACCAAATGTCTTGGATATGGTAATCCTTTATGGTTTTAATAACAATTGAAACTGGATTATAAAATTTAGTTGACATACTACTCAACTGTGCAAAGAAAAATGTGATTCATTTATTCTGTGTTTAAGTTAATTTGGATTTCCTGATGGGGAGAAAATATAACTAAGTGCTCAACCCATTTTAACTTTTTATATGTAATATTATAATCAGTCTGTTCATGTGGTGATCAAGTCTTCTGCTTCCTTTGCTCTTCCCTTCTAAGACAGCATGCAGCTGCACCAGCCAACACAAATGGCTTACACGATTTGTGACATCAGAGGGCATTATCAGTCCGGGAATGACAGTGGTCATCCTCGTAGTGTTCTTTGGTAGGTGATCATCTCATTTGTCTGCTTGATTGCCAAGGATTTCTTGGGGCCAAAGCCTAGGGACGAGAAAGTAGGAACACACATAACATTCTCTTATTCTCCCTCATTTCTTTTTCTTACCACTCCTTAGGCTAGAAAATGCACAGCCTTTTCTTTTAGTTTCTTTATGTCGTCCTCCTTCTACTATCAAGCCTCAAGCCCTATGCATTCCAGGTCCTAGGTGGAAGAGGTATTAACCCTTCTAAAGGAGAGCACTAAGAACTGGAAACTCCAGCCTTGGACTTGCACACGTTAAAGAAGGCAAGGTGGTCACAAAGATATTTGAGATAAACAAATCTTTACACAACAAGCTGACTGGAAAGACTGCAATAATCTTGCTAAATAATTCTGCCTCACAGAAATTGATTTCTTCTATAAGGAATCCTGTTCTCCATGTAGATAGAGGATGCCTAAGGCCAACAAAGTGAAAGTCAAGTACGCATGAAAGTAAAAGAGAAAGTACATTAATATTTTTTTCTAATTAACTCTTGATGTCACACAATTTTTTAAACTGATTTGAATTGTGAGGTGTACTATTTTGAAAATGTCATCAAATGGATTTTTGACTCAAGCTATCCTGCTAAACATGTATGCACTCATTTCTCTTTACAATCCATGTCTCTGAAAACCATGTTCTTTATTATGTAATTCAAATTAGTTGTCATATTTTCTCTTTGGATACCTTCTTCTTGCTCTCCTAATTTCCTCCTTATAGTTTTACCTTTTTTCTTGAAAGTTTGAAAACTGCATCATTCTCTCTATTTTTTATACTATCCATCACTTACTTTAGCATTAAAGAACTCAGTTACATTTTCTCCTCCTCACTTACACTCCTTTCTAGCATTCCCTTTATAATTTAGTCAAGTTCTCCCTGAATAGGTCTTTTAGCTCCTTAGTTAAATATATTCCTAGGTACTTTATTTTCTTTGTTGCTATTATGAAGGGTATTGAGTCTTTGATTTGGTTCTCAGTTTGACTGTTGTTGGCATATAGGAGTGCTACTGGTTTCTGTACATTGATTTTGTAACTGAAACTTTGTTGAATTTGTTTATCAATTCCATTAGTCTCATGGAAGAATCTTTGGGGCTTTCTAGGTATAAGATCTTATTGTCAGTGAAGAGTGATAGTTTGACCTCTTCTGCCCCTGTTTGGATGCCCTTGATTTCCTTCTCTTGTCTGATTGCTCTGCCCCTGAAGGCACACACACTTCAGTAGGCTCATTCACAAATATCCCTTCTGTGCCCCTGGGCAATGTGATCAGGACCTGGGTGTACAGGATCTGACCTGCAGGCCTGTCCCCCCACCTGGGCCCTGGGGATAAATCCCTGGCCATGCCAGGGAGAAAAATGCTGGTCCCAAGTCACCCATGGGTGCCAAACTGGATCAATGTCTTTCTGCCTTGTGATTCGTCCTGCTCTATTGGAGTCATCAGGCAAGCAGTACCAGGGAGGACTGGCAGGTAGGGAGCTCACAGTCCAAGCATCCCTCAGTCTGCTGTAGGGCCCCAAAAGGAAAGGTCCTCTTCCCTGTGGATGCTCTGGGAGGTGTATAAATTGTCTTTCTCAGCAGCTGTGGGTAGGGGAGGGGAAGGGCAGAATGAAGCAATATAGCTCCTGCCAATCGGCTTCAGTGTATGGGGTGAGAGGTGTCCCGAGGGAGCTGGGAGCCCAGTGCCTTGTCAGCAAGAGGCTCTCCACTCACTGTCAGCAATAGAGTCTGGGCTGCTGTTGGCAGGTCTCTCCAGCAGCTTGGGAACCCACCAGCAGTCCTAGATGCAAGGAAGGGAAAATTTAAGTGCTCCACCTACCCTTGTTGCTGGTCTGTAAGCCTCCTGGGGCTTAGACCATGCCAATGCCTTTCTCCTTCCAGTTCTCTCCACAACCTCTTTCCATGGAGTCTCCTGTAGGTTCAGGTACCCTTCCTTCCAACACTTATCCAGTCTATGTTTGTCTGCCTGTTTGGTTTTTTTGCTTTCATCTAAAATCTTTCCTTCTTCCAGAGACACTCTGGCTGGAAGTGTTTCTTGTCCACCATCTTGGCTCTTCCCTCTAAATTTATTAATAAATATTGTTTTTAATACAGAAATAGCTATGTCATTTTCCATACACCATAAAAATTTTTACTGAAGTTGAATCTACTACAAGAAGGAGAAAAAATAAATTTAACTCTTTTTGGTTGGATTAGAGGCAACATACATATTGGCAGACTGGAAACCATGATCAAGGGACTGTTGATTTCCAGTAACTAACTAAATGAGGAAAAGGAGGACTCTTGACAGGGGAAACTTAGCTACTTCATACTTCAGTAAGCTTTCGCCTTTCCCTAGGATGCACTATTTGCTAATCAATACATGGCTCCACCATTCTAAGCCACTTCATTCATTAAAGTGTGAGTCTCTTCTCAAAAACTACCAAGATCTAACACAATACCAGATAAAAAGTTTATTGTCAATACTTTTTTTGTTGAATGAACAAATGAATGGATAAAAGCCACTTAAAGCTTTATAAATATCATTTTCTCTATTGCTAAAATCTTTCAAATCTATTTTTCAGAGATTCTTTTATCATGAAAGGAGAAATATAAATCTTATAGTGGTAGTACTTTATTAATTGTAAAGGTAATAATAATATTTAATACTACCACTCTGATAGTAGAATTGGGACATTAACCAAGTAACAGTCACACTTGAGTCACCACGTGGTGATGATTGGAGGACATGTGGAGCCTGTTTGCATGAGATACAAAGAGGCTTCTGAGTAGAACCTCATTCTAAGAAGAGAGAATCAGAAAAATTATCTAAAAACAATAGGCTGAGGTTAAAGAAGAAAGGCAATTTTGGACCTTTGTTGATCATATTGAACTTTAGTTCTAATGGCTTGCTTTTCTGCTTCTCTTCTTATATATTTGTGCTAGAGTACAGAGAAGTAAAAATTAAAACAAAAATATTTAAAATAGCTACTTTATTAAATATCTGTTAGCCATTGGTAACATAAGTCAGCATTATTCTGGGATCCATGTATGTGAAAGATGAAAAAAAGTGGAGGGAAGTGATGTTTCTTAGCTGTGCAGAGAATCCTGACCACAATGAAGCCACCTCTGATACATGTTAGACCCTAGAGTGCCTATTGTTGGCATCAATAATAGAGGCCCTTGTGACCCTGGAGTATGGAAATCATAGATAGTAAGCATTTGTCCATCCATTCATTCACTCACTCATTCAGTAAATATTTCTTGAGGCCTAATAAAATGTGCTAAGGATTTAATTGAGTAACACAAATCTCTTACTCAAGGAAGTGTTGAGTCAAACAGACAAGTAGATCAATAATTCCAGGACATAATGAAAGAGGAATGTACTTTGTGATTTAAGATTATTGGTCGGGCAGTCTAGACTATTCAGAGATTTCTCAGATCAGAGTCATGATCTGAGTACTAAGGAGTAGAAGCTAGTTAGCAAGAATGTTTTCATGGCAGAGAGAATAGGAATTGTGAAGCACATAGACATGAGACAAAACTAAATTTGCTAAATTTGCATGACATTTTGGCAAGCTATATGTATGCCATCAGTTACCAAATCCTTTGAGTTTATCTACAGAGATCATAAAAATTGGTAATTCTGAAGAACTCAGAGGAAAGAGATTCATTTCTTCAAGTTGGCTTATTAATTCCTTTGTACTACTTCTTTTTTTTTTCCTTCCCTCTTATATTGTCCGAGGCTGTTCTTAAACTCCTGGCCTCAAGAAATCCTCCCACTTCAGCCTCCAAAGTACTGGAACTATAGGCATGAGCAACTGCACCCATCTTTTTTTTTTTTTTTTAATAGAGATGAGGTTGTACTATGCTACCTTTTTAACATTGACTCTGGTTATTTCTATTGGTTGCTTCTTTTACCAGCTGGATTTTTACAGCATCCTAGGTCAGATTTCATGCATGCAAAGCAATGATTGTGAATTCTTTCTTTGATTATTATGAAAGCCTTAAAATTTTTTTGTCTTCAAATCATCTTAATCATGGCATTTTCATGACAGAAACCAATTTCTGTTTATATTTTTATATAAACTTCTTAGCACAAAGCTTCACAAATCTAACTAGATATTCTTTTTGCTTAGTTGGTGTTGGTAGCTAGGCTCTTCAATTGACCACCTCACAAGTGGGCAGTTTCTCAAAATACAGTAAAAAATGAAATGACTTTGATTTAAAACTTTGTGATATGTTCTGATATCCATTCCAAGTGCCTGTGGTTCAGATAGATATTTTTGGCAATGTTCTGCAAAATTGGAAAAACATTGCTCTGTGGGTTTCTCTGAAACATTTGCAATATTTCTCTTGTGCATCATGCTAATAGCAACTTCTAATCAGCAGGAAACAGAGGGCATAAGCAATTTATCCATTAAGTGAGTCATGTAAGGTAATCAAAAGAAAGAGTTGTGTGCTGATGCTTAAAAGTGATATTTTTATGTTTTGGTCAAAGACTTTTTCTCATAAATGTTTTAACATATGCTAAGCTGAAAGTATTTTGGTTCAATTGTTGGTAAGGCAAGAAAATCTCAATATTTTTAACACGAATTTTTTTTTAAAGAACTCACAAATAGCTATGGGTCTTTTCCCAAGACTTACTGAAAAATCATCTTTGAATTGAAATGTCAAAATTTTAAAACCACTTTAGAAAAATAAGAAATATATTTAAATTTACAAACTAATATAAAAATATGATTAAAATCAAAGAACAAAAATAGAAGAAATCCAAATGCTAGAAATAGTCTCATTTTTAAGGAATTTAAAAAAATTAATCTTTTTTATATATTTGCTGGTCATTATTCTGTCTTCTTTTGAAAAGTTTCAGTTCATGTCCTTTGCCCACTTTTTGATGGGGTTGTTTGATTTTTTCTTGTTAATTTTCTTAAGTTCTACATGTACTCTTGTTATCAGCACTTTATTGGATGTGTAGCATTCAAATATTTTCTCCCATTCTGTAGATTGTCTATTCCCTCTAATGATAGTTTCCTCGGATGTGCAGAAGCTTTTTAATTTGATCAGGTGCCATGTATTTATTTTTGTTGCTTCTGTGATTGCTTTGGGGGTCTTATTCATAAATTCTTTGCCTAGACCAGTGTCTTTAACAGTTTTCCCAACATTTTCTTCAAGAATTCTTAAGGTTTCATGCCTTAGGTTTAAGTTGGTTATCCATTGTGAGTTGATTTTTGTGAGGGATGAGATGTGGGGATCCAGTTTCAATCTTTTGCATGTGGTTATCCAGTTTTCCCAGTACCATTTATTGAATATGAATTCTTTTCCCTAATGCATATTTTTGTCTGCTTTGTCAAAGATCAGATGACAATATGAGGATGGTTTTATATCTGTGTTCTCAGTCCTGTTCCAAAGGTCTATGTCTCTGTTCTTGTGCCAGTACCATGCAGTTTTGCTTATATAGCCTTGTAGCAAAGCTTGAAGTCTGGTAGATTAACACCTCCCAATTTTTTCTTTTTGTTTAAGATTGCTTTGGCTATATGTGATCTTCTCTCCTTTCATATGAAGCATAAATACAAATTAAAACCACAATGAGATATCACCTAACTCCAGTGAGAATGGCCTTTATCAAAAAGTCCCCAAACAACAAATACTGACATGGATGTGGAGAAATAGGAACACTCTTACATTGCTGGTGGGACTGCAAATTAGTACAACCCCTGTGGAAGCTAATTTGGAGATATCTCAAAGAGCTAAAATAGAAGTACCATTTGATTGAGCAATCTCACTACTAGGCCTCTACCAAAAGGTAAAAAAGACATTCTATAATAAAGACATCTGCATTTGAATGTTTTTCACAGCACAGTTCACAATTGCAAGACATGGAAACAACCCAAGTGTCCATCAATACATGAGTGGAGGGCCGGGCACGGTGGCTCACACCTGTAATCCTAGCACTCTGGGAGGCCGAGGCGGGTGAATTGTTTGAGCTCAGGAGTTCGAGACCAGCCTGAGCAAGAGCAAGACCCCTTCTCTACCAAAAATAGAAAGAAATTAATTGGACAGCTAAGAATATATAGAAAAAATTAGCCGGGCATGGTGGCACATGCTTGTAGTCCCAGCTACTCGGGAGGCTGAGGCAGTAGGATTGCTTGAGCCCAGGAGTCTGAGGTTGCTGTGAGCTAGGCTGATCCCATGGCACTCACTCTAGCCCGGGCAACAAAGTGAGACTCTGTCTCAAAAAAAAGAGTCACCCAAGAGGCCTGGAATTAAATCTGTACCTTTCTGCAGCCCCTGCAGCCTGGATGCACCAGTTCAATGAGGCTGCTCTGTCCCTCGGTGACCTGCACCTGGCCATCTGGCCTCTAAGGGGCAGTGCCGGGACATGCCCTGTTCCAGTCACATGCCCATGTCCAGCTCAACTGCAGGCCTGCCGGGAGCTCTGCCCATCTGGGGTGACTCGGTGCCTGCCTGCCCTCCCAGTGGGGACAGGGACAGGGCTTCCCACCCACCCACCAAATGAGGACACAGATGACTGAGGACAGGCCTCCCACTCCCCCCAGCAGGGATAGACGGCCGGGGACAGAACCTCCCAGCCCCCCAGCAGGGACAGACGGCTGGGGACAGAGCCTCTGATCCCCACAGCCCCACAAGCCTGCTCTGTTCAGACCCACCTGGACTGGGCGGCTGCCCAAGAAGTTCAGATCCATGTTCTCGCCAAAGAGGTAACCTTCAGGGTGGGGGGTGTCAAATTTCTCGCCTCCCATGAAAAAGTGCGAAGCAAAGTAGTTTCCTGTGTAAAAAAGGAAACACAGTTGTAGATTCTCAGGCTCAACCCAGCCCAGAGGGACCATGTGGTGGCTGAGAAGCCAGCCTTGAGAAAGACTCCGTCCTGAGAGAAGCCGCTGTGCATGGGCTGGCCCCTCTGCTGATGGCCCAACCAGCCCAGCCTCGGGCCTCTGCACACCACCAGCCTCAACGCCCTTCCCTCTCCTGCATGCTCCCTGCTCCCACACTCAGCAGGAAGTCTCAGCTCCTGCCCTACTTCCTCCTGTTGTGGGCTGAGCTGTGTCCCCCACAAAGATGTGTTCCGGTCCCACTCTACCCCACCGCCCCCACCTCCTGTACACGTGACCTTATTTAGAAAGAGGGTCTTTGTTGATGTAATCAAGTTAAGACGAGGTTAAGATGAGGTCATACAGAATTAGGGAACCCTAAATCCAAAGACTAGTGTCTGAGTAAAAGAAAGGAGGAGGAGATGTGGATACAAGGGAAAGCAGAGACTGGAGTGATGTGGCACAAGCCAACGACAAGGAACGCAGAGCCTCCAGGAGCAGGAGACAAGACAGGCTTCTCCTCCCGGTGCCTTCGGCGGGAGCGGACCTGCTGACACCAAGGTGTCTCTAGACACCTCTGGAACCATGAGAGAAACATTCATGTTGCTTTAAGCCACGGTTAACGATCATTTGTTATAACCACACCCAGAAATCCTTACACACTCCCTGACTCCAGACTAAGTTCCCCCCACACACCTCCAAACCCGGGCCCCGCGTCCTTTCTCAGCTTAGCACTGGCCGTGGGTAAAACCCTGTGGTCTGGGTTATCATCGCACCCTCGCCTGACCCCGCGAGAGGACGTGAGCCCAGAACTCGTTCCCATGATGCCCCTGGCACACTCGGGCACTAACTCTGTCCTCTTCCTATGAGGAAAGGGATGAGAAGCGTCAGACCCCAGTCAGCCTCGAAGAACCAAGCACGCGGCGTCCCCTGTGCCTCCTGACCTGATGCCTGCCCTGTCCCCGTGTCTCTCTGCACGGAGGCCCTGAGAGGAAGGCCCAGGTGACAATGGGGCTTGGGGATTCGTGGATCCTCAGACTGTGTCCCTCAGCCTCATGTGCAACAGGGACAGCTGGGCACCTGAGCCCAGGTGGGTCCTTCCTGAGAACCACAGCCCCAGTTACAGCGGGCACAGCCATGGCCACTGGGCCACGGCGATGAGGCCCGGAGGCTTCTCCCCAGGGAGAGGCCCAGAAGCAGGAGTCCAGCCTGACTGCTCTCGACCGCAGAGAACATTAAGGCAAAACAGCAGGTGGGCCCAACCCTAACCCACCCTGTAGGACAGGAACCTGTGAGAGCCTGCCGCAGCAAGAAAAAAAATAAAGCGGCGACTAGTTAAACAAATCTAAGACCCTGGTTTCGTGAACTGTCACGTATCTCTTAGAATCAAGCAGACCTGACACACTGACATGGAATGACAGCCATGGACTATTCGTTAGTAATAAGTGGAATGTGTTGAAAATCAAGATCTCATTTGGGGGAAACCTGCGCATGCCAACATGGGCGTAAGACAAGTTCTAAGGACCCAGAGAATGGTCTGAAAGGAAGTGCCCAAGAGGCTGCCAGGGACGTGAGCACAGGACTGACAAGGCAGGGACCACAGCCCAGACATTCTGCTTTGTGTTAGCGTCTTTGCACTGAACGCTCACCAATGCGGTGTTTTAAATCAGTAAGAATAGCTGAGATCCAGGTAAGCACAGGATGCCTTTCCACATCACCGGGACTCGCGCGCAGCCCACCACGTGAAATCATTGGTGCGTCTGACTGTGCAGAGTCTTGAAAGGTGGTACGTCCCACAACGGCCTGTGAGGTGTTGGTGGGGGCAGGCACCCAAGGCCTAACACAGGGGGTCTCTGGACCCTCTCTCTGGAGTTCAGCTTCAGTCTCGGTTGGCCATTGGCCCATCCAACCTAGAGCCTGAATCACAGAACAGGGAGAGGGCCTCAGCCGGAAGTCAGGGAGAGCCCAATGCAGAGCCATCTGCCCAGATGTGCGCAGTGTTCATTAAAACAGCAACCAGGCTGGACACGGTGGCTGATGCCTGTAATCTCAGCACTCTAGGAGGCTCAGGCAGGATCGCTTGAGCCCAGGAGTTTGAGGTTGCTGTGAGCTAGCCTGACGTCACGGCACTCTAGCCCCAGCAACAGAGCAAGACTCTGTCATTAAAAAAAAAAAAAAAGACAGGGTGAGAGACAAGAAGGAAGCCATGAAGATGAAAGAAAACAAAGAATAACCACACCCACTGGGCTCTCCTTCCATACCCAGTTTCCCATGGACCAGAGAGAGACAAATGTTGCTCCCATGCCGAGCTCATTGTGGTGGAGCTGGGGCTCAAACTTGCAGATTCCGGAGCCGACTGTGTCTCAGTCCCCATGCTGGGTACTTCCCCACCCCCACCTCGGGGGACAACAGGGACTGTGTTCAGTGGTGTCATCACCAGGCAGCTGTTCACACACAAAGAGCCACACGCAAAGGCCTTCCTAAGCAGAATGGCTGAAAATCCTTCTGTGGCCATGCTCAGAGGGCCCGAGACTGGCCTAGAAACTCCAGTGACACCCTGGGACCCCAGGGCCTCGGAGCCTCTGGGGCAGTCCTTAACACGGCTAACACAGTCATCCACCTCCCCTTGTTTACTGTCACCGTCGAGAGGGACTCAGGGCTCAGGCAGGTCACCTCCTCTCTGCCCAAGGGATTGGACTGTACTGCTTACAGGTGTCCAGGTGACCTGAGCATGGAGATGAACAGCCACAGAAATAAAGATCCAGCCATCTCTCCCTCGGGAGGTCTCCAAGAGTGTCCAAGCAGAGCCTCGTTCTCCCCACACATGCATCAGATGCAGGAGAACACGTGTGTTTATCATCTTTTTCAGATTAGAAAACCAAAGCCCACGGCCATGGGGCAGAGGCTGTCTTGGGAACAGCCACCGGACGACAGCGCTGTTCCTTCTGCACAGGACACAGAGCAAGCCAAGCAAACTTCCCAGGCTCCCTTTTGTCTGTTGCACTCGTAAATGGCAATAAACACGTGTGCAACGAAGATTACAGACATTTTCAACAGGAAATATTCTAAGTTACTTGAACGAACCAGCCTTGCTAAGGGAATGAGGTGTCTCCGAGGACATCGAATGAGAAGGCAAAGCAGGGTCAGTCTGCTGGGCACAGATGGACTCTGAGTAAAAGGGTCTGGAATGATCCACACCAAACTTCTGTCAGGGAATCTCGGAGGGGTGGGGGAGAGGCGCAGGCACAGCAAAACGGGACCTCAACTTTCTCCCTGAAAACATCTGCACAGCTTGACTTTCTCAACTACATACTCAGTTTTTTATTTATTTTTTTGAGACAGAGTCTTGCTCTGTTGCCGGGGCTAGAGTGCCGTGGCATCAGCCTAGCTCACAGCAACCTCAAACTCCTGGGCTCAAGCAATCCTACTGTCTCAGCCTCCCGAATAGCTGGGACTACAGGCACGCGCCACCATGCCCAGCTAATTTTTTCTATTTTTAATTGTTTGGCCAATTTCTTTCTATTTTTAGTAGAGACGAGGTCTCGCTCTTGCTCAGGCTGGTCTCGAACTCCTGAGCTCAAACAATCCACCCGCCTCGGCCTCCCAGAGTGCTAGGATTACAGGCGTGAGCCACTGTGCCGGCCCGAACTCAGTTTAAATCCAAGTTTACCAAAGACCAGAGTTTGGGACCCATCAGGTCAAAGGTTCCTGGTCTGGACCCCTGAAAAGCATTTGTGTCCAAAACCACCAACCCCTGGACACCCCCAGCAGAAACAGGCCAGGCTCAGATCTGGGCAGAGGGCCTTCCCCAGGACCTTCAGCGTGGAGGGACGTGCAGATCCAGGCAGATGTTCCTCCTCCTCCTCCCCTGAGGGGGCAGTGACTGCATCTTGGCAACTAGATGCCCAAGTCCCCATGAAGGCCTCCAGCTGCCCATCCTGGACGTGGGCTCCAGGTGCCCAACTCAGCAGCCGCGCAGCCCAGTCCAGTAGGTTCCAGGTGTCCCAGGCTCCCACCTCACCTTTAGACGCCCCCAGCCCTACCACCCCATGCTCCCCACTCCGCTGCCCACCCCACCTGCACCCACCTTTCCGGCCTGCTTACTGGGGTCCGGGAGATGTCCCCGTTCCCTCTGGGCCAGCGGGCTACTCTCGCCTTAGAGCTCCAGGCTGAGACCAAAGGTTCCCACCGCGACTCTCCTCACAGCATTGTCACTGTCACTGTTTTCCCCCGGTTATTTCTTCGTTTACACTCTGTCCTCTCCTGCCCAAGACTAGGCATCATATACACGTTTGCTCACAGTCCCAGATCCTTGGGACCTGGGACACCGGGCGGGGCTTTCGCTGGGTGGCCTCAGTCATTGTTCCCACCCCAGGGAAGGGGGACTGGGAGAGGCCAGAAGTGTCTGCAGGGCACCTGGTGAAAATTCCCCTCGTTCTCTGACACACTGACGCTAAACCTCAGCTGGCCTGACCCACAGGAGATGCTGGAGGTCCCAAGAGCGCTGTCACGGGAAGGCTGCTCCAGGCCCCAGAGTGGCCCGCCAGGCGGGAGGCCAGGGAGGGCGGCAGCCGGTGCAGTGCGACCAACCCAGCTCCATCACCCCAGTCACTGCTCCCACTCACTGATCCCCTGAGTGCCACCCCACCCCCAAGCTGACAGGTCCCTTTCTGCAGGATCAGGGAAGTCAACACTGGCGGGAATCTTGATTTCCTAACCGGCAGCCTGGAGATAAGAGGATAAGCCTAGCTCAGAATGCCCAAAGGGTAAAAGGAGCTGGTATGCAAAGGAGCCTCCTGGCAGCTGAAGCGACACCAGGCTCCCGGGCAAACATGCTGCCGTGCTGAATGAAAAGCTCAGGCTCCCAGCTCAGAGGGAGGGATGAGGATGTGGAACAAGAGCTGAGCGCAACTCTGACCAAGCACAGATGCCGGGTCCAAGTTCCACAAGCTGGAGCCACCTTTCTATTCGGGGGTGTCCTCCTCAGCCTATACACCCCTTTTCTGGAAACAGCCTCCACCACCTGCAGGGAGAGCCCCAGCTGCACAGAGCACACAGCTCCCACCTCCTAGACACAGCCAACCAAGGTGGACATACCCGACCCCACTGGACCCCTCAGACTCTCCTGTGGAACAGGAACAGGGACGGCCCCCTAGAACCTGGTCCTTGACCCCCTGGTGGGCAGCAGCTTTATGCAAGTCAGAGCAGCACCTGCGCTCTGCAGAGACTGCAGGGTGACGCTGCGGCCAGAGCAGAACAGGGGCTCTGGGTTCTGGGGCCGCGGAGCCCTCCGATGTGTTCATTTCTTGCCCAAGCTACTTTCTATAAACACCACTGAGACGGCCAATTCCCACAGAATTAAAAACATAATAAATAGTACTTAGGACAGAAATCTTGTAAATCAATAAGAAAAAAGGGATAACTCAATTTTTAAAAACTGTGTAAAAGACTTCACTGGACACTTCAAAAGGAGGAAGAGAAATAAATGGGTAATTTACCTACAAAAAGGCATTCAACCTCATTAGCCATAGGGACGGCTACCATAAGAAATCCAGGGCTCAAATTTAAAAAATAATTAAAAATAAAACACACCCACACCTAACCCTACCGAGTGTTGGAGAGAAGGCAGAACGACCAGAACTCTCGCTCTTGCCTGTGGGAGTGCAAATGGGCCCCAACACTCAGAAAAACTGTAAATCTAACAACGAACACACACATCCACGGGCCCCAGCACATTATGGACCCAAAGAGATCGGACTCGTGGGCACCAAGGCGAGACGCAGGAATGTCCTTGGCAGCCATCGCCACCCCACCGTCCATTCACGTGCCACTGCGGCACACCAGACACTGCCGTGTCCCACAGCGAGACCACCATGCCACGCCATCTCCTCGCCATCGCCCCAGCTAGGAGCAAAAAGAGTGTCTCCTTCCAGTTCCGTCAAGCTGAAAACCAGGCAGAACCCGCCTAGGGTGGGGTCAGGAGGCGGTTTCCCAGGGAGAAGGAAGGAGAAAGAGATTGTTTTCTTCAGAAGGGACAGGAGGCGACTCCCGAGGCCAGCATTTCTGTTTCTCCAACACACTCGCTTTGTGATCCCTCCTCGAGCTGCACGTTGATGACCTGTACATGTCTTAAACGTGCGTTAGCCTCTATTCTAAACGTACACATGCGGTGCGTGTACACACACACACACATTTTCCCCAAGGCACTGAACTAAATAAACACAATCCCTCCTTCCTTTTGCATCCCCAGGAGGCTGCACAGGGCCTGGGCACCCAGAGATACATCACAGAGCGCCCGTTCCCTGATGCAGAAGCTCGCTAGCAGAAAGCTTCCGTTATGTTATCTGAACAGTGACGCAGGGTGGGCTCCCTGAGGGAGCCGGCACCATCTTCCCCCCACCTCAGGACAGCCCCGTGATGCCCAGCACCCTGGACCAAGCGAGAGGCCCAATCTACTGCCAGCTTCTAACAGCCCCAGGTTGACTTTCAGAAATAAAGGGGACGGGTGTTCCAGTCTCGGTCATTCCTCTACCCAGCAGAACGCTTGTTCGAGGTCCCCTCACCCCAACACTGCTCTCCACTGTCGCTGTCAGCTCTTCTGCAAACAGCAGAGGAACGCAGGCCCCTCCTCCGACTCCATTCTTGGTGGGACAGTCACCCCTCCCATGGTGCAGAAGCTGAGCTCTCAGGGACAGCTGACAGAATGGAACGATTCTACGGTTATTTAGCCAGCACCCAGAGTCAGACTCCGCAGGGACGGTGCAGGCAACTCCGCGCCATCCACCTGACAAGACGACCCAGGAGCGTGAAGCTGGCTGGCCTTGCAGCACCAGCGGGGGGGTGTGGGAAAAGACAAGCAGCACATGGTTTGGGACGTTGGGTGGCAGGCAGTGGTCACTTCCCCCGCTACCCCAGGGCATCCAGGAAGTGCAGGACATTTTCCAGAAAGCTTCCAGGCCCCAGGAGAAACAAAAGCCAGCTGGATGAGGACCAGAGCACAGTCCACCCTGTGGGCTGCCAGAATCAGGCCCGAATGGGGCCTGGGAGAGCAGGGTTACCCCAGGGCCCCAGCGAGCAGGCAACTGGCCAAGGCCACAGAGTAAGTCACAGCAGGGCTAGGGCAACCGTGGCCCGGGACTCTCAAGCCAGTGCTCCCACCATACCCCACAGACTGCCCCACGGCTGCTACAGTCTTCCCAGCCTGTTAGCATGGGTTTTTTCCTTCAAATTCACTTGGCCATGAAACTCAAGCTTCAACTTTCATGGCCATCTTTGTGGAAGGGTGTGTTGCAAACAGGGGACTCCCGTGAGGAAGAGAACACGAACACACCCCCCACCAACGAAGTCTCCTCTCATGTCGGTGGTGGGCCCTCCCTGCCACCTCCCCAGCACTGGGTGAAAGGCCATTCACCGGCTGTCCAGGACTCCCCTCTGAGATTCCAGAGACAGTCACCTCTGTCCCTAATTCCCTAGATACCTGACCCCAGGGTGGGGCAGTGGAGAAAACTCTGGGGTCATTATTGGCAGTTGGGAATCAGCAATGGCCACCAAGGAAGGTTCTAGCTTAGCTGAGCCTCACATAGGAATGTGACCCAGGTGGTCCTGGGACCCCCAACGATGTCCCAGAGCCAGGCCAAAGCCAAGGGGCAGTCTAAACAGAGCTTCTATTACGGACAGACAAGCCCAGCTGGTGGCCAGGGTTGGCTGTGTGCACCACCTCACCCTCTACAACCCCGAGCTGCGGGTTAAATCACTATTTGCATTTGAAACTAGGAAATGGATGCACAGAGAGAGGCAGTGACTTGCTCAGGGACAACCCCAGGTGGTTCACCCCAGAGCAGCCAGTTTTTCCAGCTGGCTTTTCCCACAGCGATTCCATAACTTCTTTGAAACTTCTTTGAGGCCTTGGGGCCCCAGGGTCAGTGGGGTCCCCAAGCCACATCCCTGTCGACTCCCAGAAAGGAAGCTGCTCAGCCCCCACCACAGCCTCCAAGCCTCTATCCCAGACGGGAGAAGGGGAACACAGAGCTCTCCTGGGAGCACCTGAAACCCACTTCATGGGGCAGGGTTCTTGCCACTGAGCCGCAGAGAAGAGCCCCCAGCCCAGGCAGAGGGACACTGGAAACCTCCACAATCTGGGAAATGAGGAGCTGTGGCAACTTCTCTGAGTGAATCGAAAGTCATTGGTACCGGAACTACCCGAGTGTCACCAACGGAGGGATGGGAGATGGGTGCACACCGTACCACCGGATGTGCTTCAGCCATAAAAAGGAGTGAGGCGCTGCCACATGCTACAAAGGGGAGGAACCTCGAAAGCACGACGCTCAGTGAGAGAAGCCGGACACAAAGGTCACCCACCGTGTGACTCCCATGAAATGTCCAGAAGCAGCAAATCCACAGAGCACAGATTTGTGGCTGCCGGAGCTGGGGGAGGGAGAATGGGAGTGATGTCTAACGGACATTGGGTTTCTTTTGGGGGTCATGAAAATGCCCTGGAATTAGTGGTGATGACTGCACAACTCTGTGAGAATACTAAAAACCACTGAACTGTACACTTCCAAGGGTGAATTGTATGGTGTGAATTCTATCTCGATAAAGCTGCTGTTCAAAAATCTGTTTCCTCCTCCTCCTCCCGCTCCTCCCAGGAAGCAAACAGAAGGCAGAGCAGCACCAGCTGCCACCACCAGGGCGTTGTCCTGCTGGAATGTCAGGCTGCCGGGCAGGGAGCGCGATTTCGAAGGGTGGAGAAAAGGTTCTGTGACATGTCAGCATACTTGGTGACACATGAAAAGATCTGGAGAGGAGGGTTGATGGTGGAAGGTCAGGAAAGCGGGGGCAGGTGCGGCTGGAAAGAGCCGACTTGGTAGAGCAAAGGTACTTTCACGTCACCAAAGAGCAACAATTTCTCAAAAACTCTCAGAGAAACTAGGAAAGGTCCCGCAGGCAACGGCCCTGTCACACACAGAACTGCGTGAAGGATTCAGGGACCTGTTAGACATGCAGAGCTCTGGGCCCTCCCCAAACCCAGAGGACAGCACTGCCCTGACGGGTGGACAGACAAACACGCCACAAACCCACCGGGAGCCCAGGGCGGGCCGCTCGACCCAAGCAATCCTGGCTTCTTCCCTGAGGAAAACTTCTCGGACACCCTTCCCCCACCCCCAATTGAAAAGGCTTTTATTATGGTCGTCGTTTTATTGTTGTTGTTTTATCTAAAATATAACGTTGCTTAATGTGGGTGAGGGAAGCTCTGGAAATACACCTTCTTTATACAGGTCTTACAGTGACAAAACCCAAACGAGTCAACACAAGCAGAAGCCCAGAAGTGGTTCTCGTGTGAATGGTATGGCCGACACTCAAGGGGAACTCAACCTCCGCTGGCAGCCACAGCACGGGTCTCCGAGTGCGGAGGAGAAACCCCCGTGTGCTGGTGGAGTCTCCTTCTCCCGCCACCAAGGGGCGCCCGAGGCGTGGTTCTCCCTCAGGACCCAGAATGCTCCCGTTGACATAAGTGTCCTTGGTGACACAGAACCTCCTCCCTCACCTAGAACCTCTCCCTCTGTTCTTTCCTCCAGATGTCAAATAAACTGGACTGGGGAAGGTCCCGTCTGCAAAGGTGAACCCCAACACAGCCTGGCACTTGGGCGGTGGGCAGCGTTCACAAGCAAACGTTTTTAGACAAACACGGACACAAAAATGCTCACCTAAGCACACCTTGGCCCCTCCGTCACACAGCACAGACCCGGGGGGGCCTCAGACCCTCCCACGCACCCCTGCAGGGCAAGATGCAGCCCATCAGAGCAGCACATACACTGGAGAGATATGCATTCACCTCCCCAAGTGCCACTTTCTGCAAGACACACTGCACAGATATTTATTAAACACCTACTGTGCACCAGGCCCAGGTGTGGGGAAACAAAGGCCTCTCATTTTTAGCTCCTCCACCGAAGAGGACAAAAAGGTCTGCTGTCACGGGACTGAGCTCAGTAAGATGAAAGAGGTGAAAACGCCCTGAAAGTCACACACCAACTTAAAAGGTTTAGGCCTGGGGCATATTCCTTGTGCCTAGGAGAGTCACAGTGTGATCACCCTCCCCCACCACTTCTCTCAGTGGCCTAGTCCCTGAGTGACTTCGGAGACCTCCTCAAACGCCGGGACAGGGCAGCCAGGGCATCTCTCTGCATGTTGAACATGGTCTTCTAATAGCTCAGCTCTGGTGTCCTCACACCTCTTTTGAACTTGGCTTGGGACCGGCCAGCTATGTGACAGGGCAAGAGATTGCACTTGTCTGGGCATCAGCCTCCTCATCTGCGACAGGAAAACAGGGCCAGCCTCACAGTGCTGACGTGAAGCCCCAGCAGGCCGGGCACGCAGAGCCCCACGCAGAGCCTGCTGTTACCACTGTAACCGCCGACCACAGAGCCTGGGGTCTCACAGCTGGAGGACAGCTGTGCTGGAACCAGGTCCCCACATCCCAAAGCCCCCACACTTTCCACTCCACCAAGCCCTAAAGCCCTGGACCCATGCACCCCATGGCATAGTTCCTGCTCTTCCTCACTCCCCCAGGAAGGAACACCGTGTGGGCATCCCCAAGAGCAAGTGGCAGGCACACCCAAGCAGGAGGGCCCAGTGGTCCTATCCCCCTGACCTCTCAGCCCACAGTGGAAGGACAGGCAGGAGAGCCCTTCACCAGGCCTGGCCACTCTTGCACAAAATGCCACATCAGATGGAGGCTTCCAGAGAGGAGGAAAATACCTGCGGAGAGGGGCTACGGCACGAGTTGCCGCTCTTGGCGATCAGGTCCCTCAGCAGCAGGGCCATGGAGGCAAGTGGGCAGAACCAGGGATGGGACTGAGTGGACCTGCCTGGCCTTAAATCTGGCTCTGCCATGAACTCACCATGTGACCTTGAATGAGCGCCCCCGCCACACACACACTTTAGTGTCCTCACCTATAACTGGGAGTATCTGATAAGATCAAGCCTCCCCAAGCTGCAGGAACTCACTGCAGAACTTGTGCCATTACTTAAGTATGTAATTGTACTTAATACTTTCATCAAAATCAACTCTTACTTAAGGAAATATAAAGAAACTTTACGTCACTACTAGATTGGAAAAGTATCATTTGACTTAAACAAAGTTACCTAAAAAAAAAATACAACAGAGAAGTTGAAAATAAAAATATATATAGGCCGGGCGTGGTGGCTCACGCCTGTAATCCTAGCTCTCTGGGAGGTCGTGGTGGCTCACGCCTGTAATCCTAGCTCTCTGGGAGGTCAAGGCAGGCGGATTGTTTGAGCTCAGGAGTTCGAGACCAGCCTGAGCAAGAGCGAGACCCCATCTCTACTAAAAATAGAAAGAAATTAATTGGACAACTGAAAATATATAGAAAAAATTAGCCGGGCATGGTGGCACATGCCTGTAGTCCCAGCTACTCGGGAGGCTGTGGCAGAAGGATCACTTGAGCCCAGGAGTTTGAGGTTGCTGTGAGCTAGGATGATGCCACAGCTCTCTAGCCCAGGGAACACAGTGAGACTCTGTCTCAAAAAAAAAAAATATATGTAGAGGTATACCATATTCATGGATTCAAAGTTGGCACTGTAAAGATGGCAATTCTTTCAAATTGATCTATACAGTCAACATAATCCCTATCAATCCTAGTTGGCTATTTTATAGAAATTTACAAGCAAATTGTAAAATTTATATGGAAATGCAAATAACTTAGCACACCCAAAACAATTTTGAAAAAGAACAAAGTTGGAAAACTTACGCTATCTGATTTCATAACTTACTATCAAACTACAATAAAAAGCCAGTGTAGTGCTGGTGTAAAGATAGACCAGGGTTTCTCAATCTAAGTACTACAGACATTCTACATCCAATTAATTCTTTATTGGGGAGGGCGCTGTCCTGTGGTCTCTACCCAATAAATGCCAGTTATACAAATATACACCCCCAGTTGTGACAATCAAAAATGTCTCCAGACATGGCCAAATGTCCCCTGGGGGACAAAAATCACCCCAGTTGAAAACCACTGGGATAGACATACAAATCAATGAAACAGAATGGAGAATCCCAAAATAAACCCTCACACTTATGGTCAACTGATTTTTGACAAAAATGCAAAGGCAGTTTGATGGGATGAGAATGGTCTTTATGGCAAATGATGCTCAAATAAATGAATTCCATATGCAAAAAAATGACCTTAGATTGTTACCATACATGAAAAAAATTAATTCAAAATGGATCACAGATCTAAATATAAGAGCGAAAACGATAAAACTTCCGGGGGAAAAAAATAAGGAGAAAGTTATGAGCTGGGGTTAGGCAACGATTTCTTAAACATAACTCCAAAAACATCATGCATTTTAAAAAGTAATAAATTAGACTTCATCAAAATTAAAAACTTCCGCTCTTCAAAAGAGACACCATTAAGAAAATTAAAAGACAAGCCAGACTGGTAGAAAATATTTGCAAATCACATAGCTGATAAAGGAATTATATCCAGAATAAAGAACTCTTACAACTTCCTGAAAAGATAATCCAATTTCTAAAAACTGGAAAAAAGACTTAAATAGACATTTCACAGCCAAAAGATATACAAGATAATAAGTACCTGAAAAAATGCTCAATATTATCAGTCATTAGGGAAATGCAAATCACTACCATAGTGAAATACCACTTCACACTATCTTGGCTACAATCAAAAGGTGGACAAATGTGGCCAAGGATATGGAGAACTTGAACTCCTGATACACTGTTGGTGGGAATTAATGTAAAATCGTGCAGCAATTTGGGAAAGTTTGCAAGTTACTCAAAAAGTTAAACACACAGTTACCACACGATCTAGCAATTCCACTCTTAGGTATACAGCCAAAAGAAATGGAAATACATATCCACACAAAAAAATTATACAGGAATGCTCATAGAAGCATTATTCATAATTGGCCAAAAGTGGCAACAACCCAAATGTTCATTAGTAGAAAGATAATCAGAATGCACTATAACCATATAAGAGAAATAAATACATGCTACAACATAGATGAACTTTGAAAACATCAAGCTAAGTGAAAGACATCAGACACAAAAATAGCCTATGTGCTGTATGATTCCACTTATGTGAAATGTCCAGAAAAGGAAATTTTTACTTTATTTTTTATTTTTATTTATTTATTTTTAGAGATGGGGTCTTGCTCTGTTACCCAGGCTGAAGTATAATGGTGGGGTAACAGCTCACTGTAGACTTGAAGTCCTAGGCTTAAGTGATCCTCCTGCCTCAGCCTCCCAAATAGCTGGGAGTACGGGCATATGCAACCATGTCCAGGCACAGCTAATTTTTCTTATTTTTGTAGAGGGGTCTCACTATGTTGCCCAGGCTGTCCTTAAACTCCTGGGCTCAAGCAACCCTCCTGTCTCAACCTCCCAAGTCGCTGGGATTACAAGCATGAGCCACCGCGCCTGGCCAGAAAAGGAAAATTTTAAAGACAGAAAGTAGATCAGTGATGAGCTGAGAGTGGGGGAAGGGGCAGGGACTGTCTGCAAATAAGCACGAAGAAACTTTTGGGAGGGAAAACTCTAAAACGGATTATGAAGATTGTATGACTCTATAAATTAAAAATCATCAAATCACATTTACAATGGATGAGTTGTGTGGTACATGAATTATACCTCAATAAAGCTGTTAAAAGTAAAATAAATAAGATACCGTGAAAACAAAGCCAACATTATTAAATTCAAGCTGAGCACTGTTGCAGTACATGCTGAAGAAAACTGGACAGTAAGAAAAGTGTTAAAAAACAATACTAGCACTCGATGATTCTTTCTCCTTGACATAGTCAACAAAATTGAGAAATCTGAAAACTTTTTCATAAAGTGAGTTAATGGTCCATGGGGGCACCCCCTAAAATGCCCTTAACTGTCCCTGCAGCTCCCAGTCCACATTTGGGGAAACACACTAAAGTACCACTAAGGCCCCTCCTGCCTTGGACTGATGCTCCCTGACCTCGTGGAGTTCTCCTGAGGATCCTGGGAAGCTGACAGACCACAAAGGCACAGGACCAAGATCCTGAGGCCCCAGTGCAAGGCTGGGGACCGGGAGAGATGAACAAAGAAAGGCACAAGTATCTGCGAGATCACTCGGAAGGCTGAGGAACAGAAAAGGACAAAAGACTAGCAGGAGACGACAGCCTTTGGACAGAAGAGCACTGCTGTGGCTGGCAGCATGACTCAAGTGGCCAATGTACTTCATCACCTGTGGTGCCAGCACCAACCAATATTGGCTGACTGGGGTGCTCTGTGACGGAAGCTCAGTGGGAAGAAGTGTTGTGAGTGATTAGCAACATCCGCCATGGTGGAATCCAAAAGTGGGCTATATTTGTTATTTTGTCCAAATGCCCAAAGCAACATCAAGTGTGCTCAGGTCCCAGATGGTAGGAAGTGCCACATTAAACTTTTTGATAACTCTGTCATGCTACTGCTGTTACTAGAGTCTGAGCTACTCACCTAGCTCAGAGCGCTATACAAAGTATCTGCCCATTTTACAGATCAGGAAACTGTGATGGGGGGTTAAGCAACTTGATCAAGGTCACTCAGCCAAAGACAGGCTGGAAGAACACCAAAAGTGGGAGAGAACAACAGCACACAACTGCTACATCCAATCTGGGGAAATCAGCCCTCAGAGGCTCCAGGGTCTACCTGTGCTGCCCTGCTGCTGTGCCTGGGATACAAGCAAGCATGGAGATCTCCCGACTGGTAGGAGACAGTGCCTTCTGCCCAGCTCTGACTCCATCCCCTTCTGACTGCCCCCAAACTGTGCTAAGTCACCTCCTCCTCCCTCTTTCATCCCAGCAGTCCCAGGACCCTCACCTTCTTTCACCTTACAAAATCAGGGCAGAAGAGTTTTTCAAACTTCAGTGGACATCAGACTCACCTGGGGAATGGGTTTAAAATGGAAGGTCCTAGGCCCCAGCAACTCTGAGGCAAGGCCTGGGATGTCTAACAAGCCACCCCACTTGTGGGAACAGGTGGTCCTGGACCACACTGGGAGATCTGGCCTGCGGGTGTCTGAAGACACCTGGGAGATGAGGCATCAGATCAGATGAGGAGCCAGGATCTGAGAACCCAATCTGCACGTCCCCACGATGTCCAAATTCTCCCTCTTCCTCCTTCTCCCCTTTCCACCACGACTGACAGCATGAGAAGGAGACTGAGAATGCGGAGCTAAAAGCTTCCAGACAGGCTAGCTCAGAAGAGAGGTAGGAGAACAGATGGGAACAGGGCTTCTCCAGGAGGCCCACACCTGGTCCTGGTGCCAGCTGTGCTTCTATCTAGCTTAGAGACTTGGGAAAGTCACTTCCTCCCTGGTGGCTCCAGTACCTCAGTCATAAAACAGAGACCAGAGAATCCAGGGGATCCTCTCCAGCCATCTCCTGTTCTCCAGCTTGGCTCCAGGCCCTGTCCTCCCAGCAAGGACCCCAGTCCCTCTCCATCAGTTATAATCATCTTCTTGGGCCCAGCCCCACTCCCCTCACCCACACACTGGGAGAGTTAAGCCTCTGTCCCGATGGGATGGTAAGTGTCCGGTCTTCACACCAAGCCACCAAAGAAAGCAGAAACCGGCCATAGCGGTGAGGTCAATTCTTGTGACGGTGAACGCTTTCCAAGCACAAGCGAAGCACCAGGACGAAGCACCTCGCCGTCCCAGCAGTTTTAAACAGCAGTCTCCCCGGTGTGCACAGGAGGGAGCCCAGGCACACGGGGGCGAAGTGACTAGCCCAAGGTCACCCAGCCGGGAAGTGGCAGCGCCGGGTATGGCTCAGGCCAGTAGGTGCAGGGTCCCCAGCCACGCCTCCGGCTCGGGCCCAGGGGCAGCACGGAGCTTCCGGAAAAGAACGTGGCAAGGAGGGGACCGAGCAGGGCGCCCCCGCCCCCGCACCCCCCGCTGCCGAGGGCCCCGCGCGGGCGCGCCCCCGTCCCGCCCCCGCGCCTGCTGCCCGGGCCCGCATTCCAGCCCGCGCCTAGCTGTCCGCGCCTGGGGGGCTGCGGCCGGGCGCTCACCGGACTTCGGGGGGTAGCGGTAGGCCGAGTTCGCCTGGATGTCGATGTCCTCCACCCCCGCGATGCGACGGCTCAGGATGGAGCCCATAGTGCGCTGCGCTGCCGGGCCTGGGCCGGGACGGGGGAGGTGGCGGCGGTGCCCTCACGCGGACATGACCCGGACCACACGGACTCTGGTCCACGATCGCGGCGGCGCCTGGGCTCCGATCCCCCACCCCCGGCTCGGCCCCGGCCGGACGCCGCGGCGGCCCTCCGCCCCCGGGGCCCGGGGCACGCCGGGAAATGGAGTCCCCTGGCTGCCGAGGGCGCCAAGTGCGGTGCGGGGAGTCTGCCGCGAAACTACATTTCCCAGGATGCTTCCCGCCCAGGCCCTGACGCGTTGACTCCACTCCGGGAAGAACCAAATGGACCTAAATCCGGAGGGAAGGAGCCACTAGCCGCACCGCAAATTGTCCTTCCCTCCGCGTTCCAAGCGCAGCACTAACATCTTAGTTTCTTCATAATCTGTCCATATATAGACAGTTCTAGGGCCCCAACGCCTTCCACCTACCCCCGTTCTGAAATATCTCCCTGAGCCACTGTGGTCCCCCCCACTTACCAGGGTTTGCCCCCTGCCCGGACCAGCAGAGGGCACACACTCACCTGCCGCCCAGAAAGAGGGGGGTGGAACCCAGGCTCACCTGAAGCAGTGCACACAGAAGAAGCCAGACACCTGCTTTTAGCCTTTGCCAGCACTCAAGGCCTCTCTCCGGCGCCACGTCCAGGGCAATTGCATTGAAGACATTTTACAAATTGCCGTGGAAGGCAGTAGACCTCTCCCTATTTTACACACAGGGAAACTGAGGCACAAAGGAGGGAAGGCTGCATACAATGTGCTGAAGACAAGTTTGCAAGAATTAAGGTAAAGGCTGGGCGTGGTGGCTCACGCCTGTAATCCTAGCACTCTGGGAGGCGGCGGCAGGCGGATTGTTTGAGCTCAGGAGTTCGAGACCAGCCTGAGCAAGAGCGAGACCCTGTCTCTACTAAAAATAGAAATTAATCGGACAACTAAAAATATATAGAAAAAATTAGCCGGGCATGGTGGCGCATGCCAGTAGTCCCAGCTACCTGGGAGGCTGAGGCAGAAGGATCGCTTGAGCCCAGGAATTTGAGGTTGCTGTGAGCTAGGATGATACCACGGCATTCTAGCCTGGGTAACACAGCGAGACTCTGTCTCAAAAAAAAAAATTAAGGTCAAGATTAAAACCTCGCAGTTTGCAAAGTATTTCCTGGCTCTTGACTCACACACAACTCCGTAAGCAGGGACCAAGCAGAGGTCGGTTTTTACCTACATTTCAGTTGAGGAACTGGGATTCCGAGAAGAGTGATTTCTCAAGTCAAGCCTGCTGTACCAAGAAAGTGGCTAGGGAGGGAAGCGGCAGGCCAAGAGCCTCTGATGGTAAATTCACCACAGTCCACGTTAAAATATATTCTACACCTTTTCAGGGGCCAGAATCCAGGATCCAACCTTCCCATTGGGAAGCCAAATGAATAAAGTAGATCAGGGACTTGAGAGATTATGAGGAGAGTTCACGTCTTGGGGGAGCCTGATTAAATCTCCCTGCCCCCAACCAAGATCCACATTTACTGAGCACTATCATGTCATCACGCTGAAGGCTTTGCACATACTCTCTCATTTAATTCTCTGATACAGGTTCTATTTTCACTCACATCTTAAAGAAGAAGGAAGTGAGTCTCAGAGAAGGGAAGTATCTCACTCAGATTGCATAGCGGATAAGTGGTACAGCTGGAATCTGAACTAGGCCACCGCTCTTACCTCGGCACTTTCTGGCTTCCCCAGAGACATGCTCCAATGTGCCAGATTTCAAGTTTCTTGCCCCTGGAAGGATGGGCCTGAGGACATTCCTAATCAGTGTAATCTCTCTTCCCTTACATTTCTTTCCACTGAGTCACATAACACAGGTACATGCACACACGTACAACACCACATTCAATTTACTGCCCTCACTGTTTGTGGAAAGGGAGGGAGAGTCCAGAGGTTCCTGTGGTTCCCATGGAAAAACAGCACTAAGAGCACACCTTTTGAAGCCTGGACCAGGGCAGTTGTTTTCACCTGCTGGATATTTGATTAATTATTCTTCTTAAAAGAGCATTGGACTCGAGGTATCCTCAAAGCCCCTCCGGCAGTATTTTTCTGTTTATACACACCCAGGTAGAAGACAGGGCCTCCCTGATTTGGTCCAAGTTCCACTAACATCTGGGGTGATTCATTTATTTGTTCAGCAAATATTTATCACACAGCTGCTATGTGACAGGTGATAAATATTTGCAGGTGATGAACCAGGCAACAGGCATCAAATGGTGGAACAAGCTAGACACCAGGTCTGCAGGGTAGTGAGGAAACAGACCCTAAAAAAGTTAACAAGTATATAATTTCAAAATGTGGTGGGTGCTCTGGGGGACTGGATTGAGGTGCTATGAAATAATAGAGAAATAATATTGATAGAGGAGTCAGGGAAGGCTTCTTTGAGGAGGTGAGAGTTAAGGCAGGAGTTGCAATACAACTAATAACCAACCGGGCAAAGCGTTGGGGGTCAGGCTGCTCCAGGGTCTACATGGGGGGGAGAGCATGAGCAAAAACACTGAGGCAGGAGAGAACTGAGTATGGTCCACGAGATCAAAGGCCAGTGGGCTAGAATCAAGGGAGGGGGAAAGTATAGAATCAGAGGTCAGGAGCAAGGTGGGGGACAGATCTGGAGGCCCCTCAGTCAATACTGGATTCTTTGAAACATAAAGACAGACCCTGAGGACAGCTCATGGCTTCCTGGTCTGAGTCTCTCCAGTCTAGACTTCCTCTCAAGCCTCCTGAGGGGACAGGATCCTGGCCAATTTTTGTGTTCCCCAGAGGGTGTTTCATAAACACGTCGGTGGAAGGGTGGGAGTGAGGAGGAAGCCAGGGCATGCCACTGACTGACGATGTGAACTCTGGCAAAGCCTTCAACCTCTCTGGCCCTCAGGGAAATGCCTTCTCCTCTCCTCCCCCCATTTACTGTCAGGTCCCATCCCATCCAGCAAGAAATCCAAAGTCCATTCTCCAGCCAGTCTGATCTTGACTGAAAACAAAGTTGTTTTTTTTCCTTCCCTGTTGCCCCTGGAAAAACAAGCCGGCTGATGGGGGTGAGGCACAGGAGACCAGCAAGGCGAACTTTGCCCCTGCCATCTGCCCCACCCCTACCAGCCTACTGGCCTGGGACAGCTCCTTCAGGGCAGGTATCTGGGCAAGCCTGGGCAGGTATCTGAGTGGTACCTGGATGAGGGAGGGAAGAGCGGTAAAGGTACTTTCTGTCTCCCTGAACAAGAAAAGCCCTCAGTGGGCCCTGCCAGGACAGTGCCCACCCTCCCTTACCAGAAACACACCCTGCTGGCCCACCAGGTGCCTGTTCTCCTCAGGTTCTGAACATCGGAGGATTCCAACCTCAGTTCCTTTATTTATAAAATGAGGATTGGGGCGGGTGCAGTGGCTCACGCCTATAATCCTAGCACTCTGGGAGGCCAACGCGGGTGGATCGCTCAAGGTCAGGAGTTTGAGACCAGCCTGAGCCAGAGCGAGACCCCATCTCTACTAAAAAAAATAGAAAGAAATGATCTGGACAACTAGAAATATATATATATAGAAAAAATTAGCCGGGCATAGTGGCACGTGCCTGTAGTTCCAGCTACTCAGGAGGCTGAGGCAGAAGGATTGCTTGAGCCCAGGAGTTTGAGGTTGCTGTGAGCTAGGCTGACACCACGGCACTCACTCTAGCCCGGGCAACAGAGTGAGACTCTGTCTCAAAAAAAAAAAAAAAATTGGGGAGATTTAGGTCAGAGTATAGAAGTTAGCAGATATGCAGGATGAAGTCTAGAAATACAATATACAACATGAGGACTATAGGTAAAAAAATTGTGTTGTATTTGAGATTTTGGCAAGAGCTACTAAAATGAGTAGATTTTAGCAGCTCTTGCCACAAAAACAAAAACAAAAATGGGTAACTCCGTGGATATGTTAATT
>CAUYSK010053637.1:0-11187 GCA_963575035.1 Avahi laniger | reverse complement strand
TGGGAAGGATGTGGCTAATAAATGCACAGTACATCAATGATTTGACAAGTTCTGTTCTGGTGATTTTAATCTTGAAAGTGAGCCATGTGGGCGACCTGAGACCAAGGTGGATAATGATAAGCTGAAAGCTGTAGTGGAAGTGAATCCATCTCAACCTATGCGTGAATTAGCAGCAAGGTTTGACGTTACTATTCCAACAATATTGGACCATTTGAAACAAATTGGCAAGGTATAACAGCTGGATAGATGGGTACCACATAAATTAAATGAACATCAGAAGAGAAATCGTCTCAAAGCTTGCCTTTCTTTGCTGTCACAACATAAAGGTGAACCATTTCTACACTGTATTGGTATGTGTGATGAAAAATGGATTCTTTTTGGTACCCACAATCATTCAGCACAATGGTTGGAGAAAGATGAAGTGCTGAAACACAGTCCCAAGACAAATATATTCATCAAAAAAAGCTAATGATGTCTGTTTGGTGGTCCAGTGCTGGTATTATCCACTACAGCTTCATAAAACCTGGTCAATCGATTACAGCGGATGTCTACTTCAACCAACTGGACGACAAGATAGGGATGCTTGCAATTAAGCAGCCAAGATTGGTCACTAGAGACAGGTCAATCCTCTTGCAAGACAATGCTCCACCACATGTCGCACAAACAACACTGCTCATACTACAGAAGGTAGACTTGGAAACTCTCTATCCATATTCACCAGACCTTGCACCAACTGATTCCCACTTCTGCTAGGCTTTGGACCACTTCTTGCAAGGAAAAATATTCAATTCTCAACAAGCTGTGGAAAATGCCTTTTGTGATTTCATCGCCACTTGCTTTCTAAGCTTCTTCGCTGCTGGCAAAACTGTGTTGATAGTTTAGGCACATACTTTGATTAATTGAACTGATTCTTGTTTGAGATACAATAATCTACACTTTTCATTCAAAATTGGACATTTTATATTTAATGACCTTAATAATTGAATTGAATTTTTTGTCTGTGCATACCAAAGCTAAAAATTATTTTACTACTCTCTGTCTCTCTCACTCTTAACAAGAGCACACAGAAAACATGGGAAATTCTCTCTAAAAGGGTAAAATATTATTATTGAATTTGCTATTGAAAGGCCAGTAAGAAACCACAAATAAACATATATTTGGTGAAATGATTAAGAGCAATCTTATTTCACAATATTCCACAATGTACATTAAAATAATCTGAATGTGTGAATAATAACATTTCTTGGAACATAATAATATAAAATACCCCCACCTGTACCAAATGAATCAAAATATCTGATTAGCGGGGATAGAAATAATCATTTTAACATCAGAAAGTGAGTTGTATATACATTATTCCAGTTTGTGATTGTGTGTGTGTGGTATTAGAAGGGATTGGAAAGCAGGAAACCATAAGCTTTAGTTTTTCATTTTTACAGGTGTCTTCTACAACTTTCTATGAAATTTTATTGTATATAATTAATTTTCAAGCTGAATAGTTTTCTAAAAGCCTATTTTCCTCTGCAGCTTGGGATTAAGTGAAGAGTTTTACCTAAATGTTACATTTAAATGGTAGTTTCAAAAAAGCATAAGAATGTATAAAGCATGGACTATATACTAACATTGAAGAAAAATTATTCACCATATATGACAAAGATATTTCTTTTTCCCTGTGATCCTAAACTTCCTCCTTCTCTGATTTAAATTGGCACCCACTTAGAAATGTATCTATGGTCACACACACATCCCCTTTCTGTTAATTTTAGTCACCTCTGAGTTTAAACTCGAATTCTGAGTTGATGTAACTACCATTCTTTTGATTTGGAAATATAAACTAGTTGAAGACAATTCTGACAGAAATCTAGCCTTATTAAATGAATTACCAGGTATGCATCTTTGGTTTATCTACATTTCAGTCCATGTGTTTGTATAGCATTGTGCCCACTCATTATAAAATATGCCTATTTTACAGGGCACTAACTTTTCAGAAAACATGAATCCAGATGGGTTATCTGGATAATGGCATGAGGGCTATTACCTTGGAAACATGCCACCTCTTTATGATATCTCTCATTGATAAGCTATGTTTTCTTAATTATACCTGTGCTGTGCCAATTGCTATACATACAATATAATCTTTTAAAATTAGGGGAAACCCACTTTGGATTCCATGTTCTCTTTAGCACCCATCTGTCTGGAACACTAGAAAGCGTATGACAAAACTGTGAAAATAGAGTTGATATGTAATAAATATTACCAATTTGAAGGAAGATAAATGCCATTTAATAATAAGTCAAACAATAAAGGCAGAAGATAGGAATAAATAACACATATTCCCCATAACCGTACTACATTCTTCAGTGGCTTTTCATTTGAAAGAAGAACAAGAGAAGAAGGACCCTAGATGGATCTTATATGTACAATTAGTGTGAGTTTGGAATAAAGCATAGCATGAGCAGAAATGCCTATTCAAGACATAGAAAAACCAACTCTAAAATTCCTATGAAACTACAAAAGATCCTGAATAGTTAAAACAATCTTGAGAAAAGAGAACAAAGCTGGAGGCATCACATTTTTTGATTGAAACTCTACTACAAAGCTATAGATATCAAAAAAGCATGATACAGGCATTAAAAACAGCCATATTGACCAATGGAGCAGAATAAAGAGCCCAAAATAAATCCACACATTTAAAGTCAATTGATCTTTGACAAAAGTGTTTAATATACAATAGGGACATGATAGGCTCTTAAATAAATGGTGTTGGGCCATATCCATCTGCATCTGGATATCCACATGCAGAAGAATAAAACTATTTAATAGATACTTGCACCATACAAAAAAAATCAACTCAAAATAGATTAAAGAGTCAAATGTAAGATTTAAACTATAAAACTACTAGAAGAAAACATAGAGAAAAACCTTGCTTGGGCACTGATTTTTTGGATATGACCTCTAAAGCACAGGCAACAAAAGCAAAAATAGGCAAACAGTATTGTTTCAAGCTAAAAGGCTTCTGCACAAAGGCAACAAGCAACAGAGCGAGGAGACAACTTATGGATGTTGTGAAAATATTTATAAGCCATACGTCTTATAAGGAGTTAATGGTTCATATCCCAAATACATAAGGAACTCAATTTAACAACAACAACAAAATCACAATAACTCAACTAAAAAGTGGACAAGGAGCCTGAATAGACATTTCTCAAAAGAAGACATACAAATAGCAAACAGGTATATGAAAAAATGGTCAATATCACCATTCATAAGGGAAATATAAATCAAAACCACAGTGAGCTATTACCTCACACCTGTTAGAATGTCTTTCATCAAAAAGACAAGAGCTAGGCAGTGTTGGTGAGGATATGGAGAAGGGAAACCCTTGTACATTGTTGGTAAATTGGTACAGCCACTATAGAAAACAGTATGGAGGTTCCTTCAAAAACTAAATATAGAACTGTCCTATGATCCAGCAATCTTACTTCTGAATATATATCAAAAAATTATCAGTATCTCACAGAGATATCTGCACTCCCATGTTTATTGCAGCATTACTCACAATATTCAAAATATAGAATCAACCTAAGTGTCCCTTGATGGATGAATGAATAAAGAAAATATATGTATGTATATAGTATATGCACATACCGTGGAATATTATTCAGCCTTTAAAAAATAAGAAATCCTGGCCGGGTGCGGTGGCTCACAACCTGTAATCCTAGCACTCTGGGAGGCTGAGGCGGGTGGATCGTTTGAGCGCAGGAGTTCAAGACCAGCCTGAGCAAGAGTGAGATCCCGTCTCTACTAAAAATAGAAAGAAATTATCTGGACAACTATATATATACATATATATATATATATATATATATAGAAAAAATTACCCGGGCATGGTGGCACATGCCTGTAGTCCCAGCTACTCGGGAGGCTGAGGCAGAAGTATTGCTTAAGCCCAGGAGTTTGATGTTGCTGTGAGCTAGGCTGACGCCACGGCACTCTAGCCCGGGCAGCAGAGTGAGACTCTGTCTCAAAAAAAAAAAAAAAAAGAAATCCTATCATTTGTAACAACATGGATGAACCTGGAAGACATTATGCTAAGTGAAATAAACCAGACGCAGAAAGACAAATACTGTATTATCTGACTCATAGGTGAAATTTAAAAAAAGTTGAACTTATAAAAGCAGAGAGTAGAGTGGTGGTTGCCAGGGACTGCATTGTGGGGGAAATGGGGAAATGTTGATCAAAGGGAACAAAGTTGCAGTTAGGTAGGATGAATAATTTCTGGAAAGCTAATGTAAAGCACAAGGACTATAGTTAATAGTAGTATATTGTATACTTGAAATTTGATAAGAGAATAGATCTTAAATGTTCTTACCACAAAAAAATGGTAAATATCTGAAATGATGGATATGTTAATTAGCTTGATTGTGGTAATTATTTCACAAATGTATACATATATAAAAACATGTCATTGTACACCACAAATATATACAATTTTTATTTTCCATTTATACCTCAATAAAGCCAGAATAATATAAGATGACTTTAGTGGTGAATTTTTCCATCAATATGTGTTAATTCTCTAGGTTCTTTGTTTACAATACTTTGCGGAATGGATGGAGATGCTTCGCTGTATAGCTGCTCCATGCTATCTCAGGGATGGTTCATTTGGTTGGCAGTAGACTCGTCATGTATTTGGACATTTTTCAGTCACGCTGATCTCATTGACGCTATTTCTAACATTCATCCAGTTTTTCCACCAATGTTCGTTGGTTGCCTTCTATGAGCAAGACATAGTTGAGGTGATAAATCATCATTGTGTCTTAAACACATGGATTTTAGGATAAGAAAGATACAGGTTAAATTTTCACTTCTTCTACTTACATGTTGTTTGTCTTTCAGCAATTTGCCTAAATTATTTGACTCCATTTTCTCAACTATAAAACTAGAGATTAAAAATAACCACCTCATTAGGTTTTCAAAAGGATTTATACAGAAACTATTAATATATATGACAGCATATAGCAGACTTTCTAACACAAAACAGACACTCAGTGAATGTACAGTTCATTTCCTTCTTATGAAATTATCCACAATTTTATGATAGACAAATTTTATTCAACAATTCTGATAATTTCTTTAAACAAGTTTTTAAAAGCTTTTAATGGCTTTTCTATTTATTGGTAATTATGCATAAATATTATGCCCCATTCTAAAGAAAACATGAAGGAATGATGTCTAATATAACACAGAACTCCTTAAACATCAATAAGAAAAAGGCAACACATTAGACAAAAAACAAGTCAATGGACATGAACAGGCAACTCAACAAAGAAAAAATATATAGGTATGATAAACATAAAAATTACTCAGACTATCAAAGAATTAAGGAAAGGTAAATTACAATAACAGTAAATTGCAATAACAGTAAGATATTATGGTTTGCCTATAGAGTAGGCAAAGTCTGATAGAACTCATTATTGGTAAGGATGTCAGAAAAAAAACAAAAAACCCTGAACCTATACATTTTGGAAGGAGTATGAACTTGTACATCTTTGAAGGGAAACTGGGCAAAATCTATAACATTGTAAAATACATATACCCTTTTACCCACAAAATGTATTCGGTAAGAGCAAACATTAGAAGAAAGTACATGTCTAGCAAAAGAGAATTAATTAAATAAGATAAAAGATAGAGACAAATCCAAATCATGTTCATGTTAGTCTGTTTTGCATTGCTATAAAGCAATACCTGAGACTGGGTGATTTTTAAAGAGAAGAGGGTTATTTGGCTTACGGTACAGAAAGCATGGTGTCAGCATCTGCTTCTGGTGAGGGCTTCAGGGAGCTTTCAATCAAGGCAGAAGGCGAAGGGCAGCAAGGGTGTCACGGTGAGAGCAGGAGTAAGAGTGAGAGGAGGAGGAGCCAGACTCCTTTAAACAACCAGCTCTCTTGAACTAATAGGAAGAACTTACTCATTACTATGAGGAGGGCACCAAGCCATTCATGAGGGATCCACCCCCATGACCCGAACACCTCCTATCAGGCTCCACCTCCAACACTGGGGATCAAATTGCAACATGAGATTTGGAGGGGTCAAACATTCAAACCATGTCAATGTTCTATTAATTTTAAAAATGATTATTAAACTTGGCTTTTTTTGGAGTGTAAATTTTGGACTTCTAAGAGGTAAAATCTTAAATGATTATTTATGATACATATACTTCTATAGTCAATTTGATAAAAATATTAAAACCTGCATAAATAAATTAAAGATTAGACATAAGAAAATATTTTTTCTAGCTAGTGAAAGAATTGTATTTAGTGAAAAATACTCTGCCATGATTCTAATAGTCTCACTAATTCCCTCCCAATATAATAACAGAATGTAAAAAGCCTGATAAGCTTTTTAACATTGCCTTGGTACTCTTACAGGGAAGCATCATATAATTCTTATAAATTGCCATCTCTATTTTTGAAATTTAGAGGCACATTTACCAAAATGGTTATAGTCTTATAATCTGTTTTATTTACTTAAGACCAAGCCATATCACCAATATTAATTGAAATTAAATTACACCGGGGACATTAGAATGCTGAAATTTCAGTCCATCCTGAATCAAAGAGTTGAAAAGGTTAACACAAACGCAATATGATTAAATATTTAGTTCCTTGTGTTTCATTTCACAGTGTGTGTTGATTTCTGTCAGATTTAGGTAAGATGGTAACATAGTTAGTTTTCTCTTCTAAAACATACTGACCTAGAAGTCATTATGTAAATGGAAGAAGATAAAAATGTGATTATACAAATTAATTGTTTCTCAGGGCCACAGTTCTAAATAGAAAAGAATCCCAGGATAGCTTTCAATTTTGTTTCCTATATTTTTTCAGTTTTTCTGGGACTTCAAAAGATTTAGGCGATATGGAGAAAAATAAACTGTAAGCAAGCCTAGGTTTTAGTCCAAATCTGTTTTCTGAAAGTTGCACTGATGAGTGGGATTTTAGGAAGAGTGATATCTGAAAAGGATTTTCAGGAAGTTTCGCTGATTGCTTTGGGTCAAAATCTCCTATTCCCCAATGTCAGAAATTAGACATCAGTAAAATTTTGGAGTAGGCAATATTTATCTTTAATGTTTTCAATAAAGTTCTTATGCCTTTCTATACCTCTCCATTTCACATCCAGTGTCTTGCCTCCTCTGCTGTAAAGGCCAATCTGTCACTCTCTCCTACCTACGTGTCAAGGAGAAGTGTCTTAGTCCATTTTGTGTTACTATAAAGGAATACCTGAAGCTGGGTAATTTATAAAGAAAAGAAGTTTATTTGGCTCACGGTTCTGCAGGCTGTGCAAGAAGCATGGCACCAGAATCTGCTTCTGTTGAGGGCATCAGAGAGCTTCCAGTCAAGGTGAAAGGTGAAGGAGAACTGGGTGTGTCACATGGCAAGAGGGAGGAAGAGAGAGGATGGGGGTGCCAAGCCCTTTTTAAGAACCAGATCTTGCATGATCTCCAGGACAACAGTGGGAAAGAGCATTCTTGCCTTGTTTCTTATCTTCAGAGGAAAATATTCACAATTTCACCATTAAGTATGATATTATGTTTTCTGCAGATGTTCTTTATGAAAATGAAGATAATTTTCTGAAAGGTTTTTTTCAGGGGTGGATGTTGGATTCTTTTTCAAATGCTTTTTCTTACTCTATTGAAATTATCATATGTTTTTCCCCTTTCATTCCATAATACGGTCATTTGCATTAATTGATTTTCAAATTTTAAGTCAATATTGGATTCTTGGATAAAAAATATATTCAGCCACAATGTATTATCCTTTTTATATATTGCTAGATTAAATTTTCCAATATTTTGTTGAAGCTTTTGCATCTGTATTCATGAGGGATATTACCCTGTGGTTCTATTTTGGTAATGCTTTTGTTGAGTTTTGGTGTTAGGGTTAGTGGTGGACTCCTAAAATGAATTAAAGAGAGTTAATGTTTTTTGAAAGTATTTGTGTAATATTAATGTTATAGATTGATAAGACTAACCAGTGAAACCATCTGGATCTGGTGTTTTTGGGGAGAGAAGGACTTTGATAATGAATTCAATTTCTTTGACAAATAAATGCTATTCAGATTTTCTGTATCTACTTGTGTCAATTTAAGGAAATTATAGGATTTATATTTATAGCCTCTCTTTCATTTCTCATGTAGATACATTATGCTCTTCTCTCCCACCACCCCCCTTATCAGTGTAACTAGAGAAAAGTTTTCCTAGAACAGGCTCAGTGATTGTTCTCTGGGCATCAACTCACATTGGTCCCAAGAGGTTTACTTAGGTAACAGACCCCTGTACTTTTTCAAGATTAATCTTCCAGATCTGGTTACTCAGTTATTAAACCAATATTTTGCTTATATAATTTTCTCTTTTCTTTTTCTGATTTCTGTTTGTTGTGATATGTTCTTATTTTTAGTTCCTTCCTTCTACTCGCTTTATATTTGTTTTGGTCTTCTTTGTCTAACTTATTTTTTTTCCTTTGATAGTTTTGACCTGCCTTTTTTTTTTATTTCAGGAGATTATGGGGGTACAAACATATTGGTTACATGTTATGACTTTGCCACATCCCAACCATGATTTGAGACGTGACCTTTCCCCCCTTCAATGCTCACGGTATCCATCAGTTATGAGTTTACCCACCCCCAACTCCCATACCCCCAAGAATATTACTACTGTGTGAGCACCTTAGTGTTGGTCAGTCAGTGTCAGTTTGATGACAAGTACATGTGGAGCATATTCTTCCATTTTTGTAGTACCTCACTTTGGAGAATGGGATTAAGCTCTATCCAGGAAAATATAAGAGGTGCTAGACCACCATCATTTTTCATAATTAAGTAGCATTCCATTGTATACATATACCATATTTTATTAATCCACTCATGGATTGACGGGCACTTGGGTTGTTTCCACATCCTTGCTATAGTGAATTGTGCTGTCATAAACATTTGAGTGCAGATGTCTTTATTATAGAATGACTTTTGTTCCTTTGGATAGATGCCTATTAGTGCTATTGCTGGAGCAAATAGTAGTTCTACTTGTAGCTGTTTGAGGTATCTCCAAATTCTTTTCCACAGAGGTTGCACTAATTTGCAGTCCCACCAGCAGTGTAAGAGTGTTCCTATCTCTCCACATCCTCGCCAGCATATATTGCTTTGGAATTTTTTGATAAAGGCCAATCTTACTGCAGTTAGGTGACATCTCATTGTGGTTTTGATTTGCATTTCCCTAATGATTAGAGATGTTGAGCAGGTAGAACTTTAGGTCAGGGATCAGCAAACTTTCTGTGAAGGGACATATCATAAATATGTTATGATTTTAAGGCCACATGGTCTGTGTTGCAAATACTCAACTCTGATATTGTATCACAAAAGTAGCCATAGACAACATATGGACATGACTGTATCCAAATAAAACTTTACTTACAAAAGTAGGTGATAGGCCTGATTAGGCATGCAGGCGATAATTTGCTTACCCTTGCTTTAGGTCATTGCTGTGAGACCTGTCTTCTTTTCTTATATAAGTACTGAAACCCACATATTCCTCTATAAGCACTGCTTTAGTTTATTCCACAACTTTTGGTATTTAGTATTTTGACAATTATTCCATACGAAATATTTTTCTATTTTCTCTTGTGGTTTCTTCTTTGACTTACATATATCTTAGAAGAGTATTTTTTAATTTCCAAATATGCAAGGTTTTCCTAGATATCTTATTGTTACTGAGGTCTAACTTAATTCCTTTGTGGTCAGAGAACATACTCAAGTGATTTCAATCCTTTTAAATTCATTGAGACTCATTTTATGGCCCCAAATATGGTCTATATTGTTGAATGTAACATGTGCCCTTGAAAATACTGTATATTCTGCAATTGTTGGGAGTAGTGATCTATAAGTATCAATTAAGTCAAGGTAGCTGATAATGTGATTCATATCATCTATGTCTGTACTGAATTTTTGTCTAGTTATTCTACCTGTTTCTGAGATAGGATGTACAATTCTACAAATAATAACAAAAATAATAATAAAACCCCTATAATATTCTAAGAGGAGTGTTCCTAATAACAGAGTCTCAATATGTTGGAGAAGGAAGAGGCCAAGATGGAAACAAAGGCCATCAAAGCTAAGGTTGTGGGTTGACTGAGGGGTGAGCAGAGCACAGAGCTCTGTTTCTAAAAGATAGAAATAAATCTCAGTTTTCAAAGACTAGGTATACTTTGATTCTGATTACCAATCCATTAACCCCTAAGGAAATCTCTGTTTCCCCTTTACTCAAGCACAGAATGTAGGGCAATAGCATGTACAAACCTCCTCTGCCTCTCCACCTCCCCATCACGAATGTGAATTCTTCCCAATGACCACTGTAGATGTTTTCATGGAGTACAATGGACAAAGGAGATTCTCCCACAGAGTTAAAAGAGGGGACTTGAAGGACAATAGACAAATGGAAAGCCTCCTAAGTTGCAAGTGCAATATTGTCTAGTGAGTGGATTCATTCCATTTGTCAGGATATTGAGTCCTCATTATTCCTATCCAATGGGATGTGATATATGCCATGAACCAATATGTTGTTTATCATTTTCCTCTTTTCTGAATGGGAATTTTTATTAGTTATCCCAATCTTTCCCCATCATTCTATACTGCATGCACTGGGAGTGGATAAATTGTCATTTTTAGGATATGTCACCACACTATGAGGTAGCTGTCTCTGGACTTGATAGCAAGATTAGTACATAATCCAGAGATTCCGGACTTGGTTCTGATTTCAATAACTAGGCGAGATATTGGATAGTTTCCCTTGGAGGGAGGATGTGAATGTGATTCATGCACATTTTAAACAAAATTTATAAAAAAAGAGTATTATTCATGTTAGATACCTGAAAGTGTAGTACTTAGTGGATATTTTCAAATATTCGTTTCCTCTCCTCAATTGTTTATCGGCCACGTAACTTCTCTATTGGCCTAATCCCATTAGGATAAGTTTACCTTTTTTTGCCAAAGGTGGTCCAATTGGAATGAATTTAATACTTCTGCTCAATATGTTTTGGGAAGAACATTCTTTTTGCCTGAGATATAAGCACAAAAGCATGTAGTCCAATTTGTTAATGATAGCTATCATGTGAACTTACTCAATTGAAGATAACAGTTTTT
>CAUYSK010053636.1:0-14657 GCA_963575035.1 Avahi laniger | reverse complement strand
CAATTAATTTCTTTCTATTTTTGGTAGAGATGAGGTCTCGCTCTTGCTCAGGCTGGTTTCGAACTCCTGAGCTCAGAACGATCCGCCCACCTCGGCCTCCCAGAGAGCTAGGATTACAGGCGTGAGCCACCGCGCCCGGCCTATTTGAAATCTTTCATAATAAAAAATGTTAAGAGACAAAATTGAATTTCCTATACCGTGATGCAGATGCGGAGTTGTCTATCACGAAGTCAGGGCCCGAGCACAGTCGATTTCCTGGCGTTGTCACTCCAGCGTGACATACTTGCTTCCTGTTATTATCTCGCGTGCAGTAATGGCCACTAAGCATTACAGTTTGTAATTACGGCGTGTATGAAAGGAGTCAGATGCGATGTGTGGCATAAAAGAACCTTGAGAAGGTCTACAAACATGTCCCTTGGGAATGCCAAGGGTCCTCCTGTGTTTTGCAACCACCCCAAAGATAGAGAATTGAGTTGAAAATACTACAAGTTCCGCTCTGGGTGTTGATGAGATAGCAGATCCGCTGCTTCATGCTGGCGCGTCTTGAGATGGATGATAAATACCTCTTGTGTCTATTGTCTTATGAAGAGATGAATAAAATAAAATAGGGGATTTTTCTAGGAAAATCATGACTTCAAAAATCAGATTTTTATGCAGCACTATTCACAATAGCCAAAATATGGAAGCAACCTAACTGTCCACGGACTGATGAATAGATAATAAAAATGAAAATTACACATGTAACAGAATACCAATTAGCCTTACAAAAGAAGGAGATCTGCAATATGCTACATGCTCAATGACGTTATGTGAAGGGAAATAAGCCAGACACAGAAATACAAATACTACATGATTCTACTTATATGAGCTATCTATTAATAACATAGTAAAATTCATAAAATCCAAGAGTGTAGTTTGGATGCCAAGGTCTGGTGGGAGAGGAAATGGTGTAATCAACTGGCATAAAATTTTAGTTAAGCAGAATGAATAAGCTCTAGAGATCTGTACATTGTACCTATAGCCAACAATAACATTTTACAATTAAAATTGTTAAGATAGTAGATCCCATGTTAAGTGTTTTTAACACAAGTAAACTCAAAACATACTAAAAAAAAAATAATCCAATCTTTAGATGCTACATCCTTTCTTTCTCAGAATAGCTAAAATAAAAGTAGTTTAGAAATACAAGTAAAGTTGCTATTTAGCATATGAAAACATGAAAATTTGACTTTTGGCATGAGAAGACAGTTAAATCTGACAGTTTGTTCTACTTAATGTGAGATAATATGGGATGAACATGAATTATCTCCTATTGAAATTTAGATGTATATGCTATTAAGCTGGATTTGTTATGACCTTAGCTGACAAAATAAACAGTTCTGTTGTGAATGAGTCTTAACTAAATAGCAACTGAAAATGCATTAAAGTGGGTAAGTTTTAGGAGAATTACAAATTCAAGCTTCTCAAGAATACTTAACATTCAGGGGTTTAAGACAGCAGCTTTCGAACGTGTTCATCCAGCAAATACTTCTCCCCACCCCATCCTTCAGCGCCCCTCTCCAATTTGTTTACCCTTTTACTCCTGCTTTTTACAAATTAAGCAAATGTTAGGCCTTTGCATTCAATACCTGATTTTGCTGTTTACTTATTTGATTGTCTTTGAGCCAATTTTCTACAATCCTTGCTCTTTAATTTCTTAATCGCTAAGATGATAGTATTTGCTCTAAATTCTAAAGGCTCATCCCCTGCTAAACATTTACAGTTCTCTGGGGCCATGAAGGATATTTTCTTGCAGCCAACTGTGCTGTAGTTGCTGCGAAGCTAGCCATGGTTGTTTGTTCTGGTTCTAAGGAGAAATCACTCTCCCTATGAAGTGGATATCTATTGTGTTTTTGTTATTATAATTAACATAATGAATTAATTTAGTCTGCCCAGCATTCGTTCCCCACTGGTTGATTTTCCATCCAGACCATTCAGACTTTCTTTGTATCAGCAAAAAGACTCCTTTGTTTCTTACCCTCCATATGTTCCCTTTCAACTTCCTGCAAGAACTTTTCCTTTTCGTACGTCATTTGACTCACCGTGTAGCGCAAGGAGCCTCACTTTTGGCCTATCTCGGCTTTTGGCACGCCTTCCTCACTAAGCTTATTTATTTCCAGCTTGGATTCAGAATGAGAGATGTGCAACCCTTCCTTTTACTTGAACATTTAGAGGGCATGCAGGGTTATTAACTGGCATAATTTCAATATTGTCGTATCTCAGGGACTAGGGAGGCCTGAGCAGAGGGGGAGATACTGGGGCACAGCTGGTCAATGGAGCAGTGAGAACACACACCATTTGTGGATTAATTTCACTGTCTTATACGAAAGTGGTTCGTGGCACACCAAAGCAACTGTAATAGTAATGTCAGAGATCACTGATCACAGATCACCACAATAGATGTGATAGTGATGAAAAGGTTTGAAATATTGTACACATTGCCAACCTGTGACATGAAGGTCACATGGTTCGCTCATGTGGAGCAAATGCAGGTTGTTGGAAAAATGGCACTGATAGGCTTGCTGGACTCAGAGTTGCCACGGATCTTCAATTTGTAAAAAGCACAAGATTTGCAAAGTGCGATAAAATAGAGCAAAATAAAATGAGATGTGTCTGTGTACAAATGCCATTCGTGAGTCAAAAAGAATTATAATGAAATAGAATACATGAATTCACTGCCCAGCCTAAGCACCACCACACCAGGAGCGCTGGTCAGTCCATCAACTCTGTCCCAGTCCTACTCTGTCTCTCTCTGATTTGTGAGTTTATCACTCTTTTACGTTATGAAAAGTATTTCTCCCACATAGGAATGTATTCTTAAATAAGTTTTATTCATTTTTTAGCTTCATTTTTGAGAGTAGTTTTGTTTAGTGTACAATCACTTGTGGCTTCTTTTCATTCAGTGTGCTGTTTCCAAGATTCACCTATGTTGTCATCTGTAACTGTAGTTCATTTTTATTGGTGTAGGAAATTCCACTGGGGGATTATAGCACATTATTTTTGTCCAATGTCTTTTCAATAGATCTTAGAGTTGTTTGTACCTTTCTACTTTTGGGGGAATGCTGTTGCAAAGACATTTATGCAGGTACATTTCAGAGATTCTCCAGGGTGGCAGGTCTCAAAGTGGGGTCCCGGGACGAGCAGCAGCAACGTTAGCAACACCTTAGAATTCGTTAGTGCTGTGGTTTGAATGTTTGTGTTCCCCAAATTCATATGTTGCAATCCTAACCCCCAAGGTGATGGAATCAGGAGACGGTGCCTTTGGGAGGTCATGAGGTAGTGCCTTCATGATTGGGATTAGTGTCCTTACAAAAGAGACTCCAGGGAACTGCCTTGCACCCTCCACCAAGTGAGGACACGGTGAGAAGGCACCATCTATGAGCAAGGACGGGGACCCTCACAAGGCACTGAATTTGCCAGTGCTTTGATCTTGGACTTTCCAGCCTCTAGTCATGTGAGAAATACATGTCCATAAGCCATTCAGTTTATGGTATGTTGTACAGCAGATCAAATAGACTAAGATAAAAAGGCAAATTACCAAGCTCCAAATCAGACTTTTACAAAATCAGAAACTCTGGATGAGGGGGCCCAGGCATCTGGATTTTTAGGTGGTTCTGATGTTCTCTCAAGTATAAGAACACCTATACCAGGAATTGGCTGATTCATTCCTGACTCAGTTTACCTCACTGGTTACATCTTTTATCTTAGAATATCTCTCAGTTTTATATCTCTTCACTTCCATGGTTTCATCTTTCATCTCGTTTCTTCTGGGCCTCTTTAAATATGCTTCTAAATAATTAATTTATTCCATCTTAATCTCTAAATCCAAATCATAGACTTGAGGATTTCTGTCTCCAGGATTAATTTGGCTTCTCTCCATTGCTTTCACCCTTTTACATCTTGATTTAAATATTTCAGGTTTTATCTCATATTTATTTTAATTTCTAATTTTCAGTCTTCTCTAACCTTAAACACCTATTATTTCCGTATTTTTCATCTTATCCCTCACTTTTCCCATTTTATTATTTTGTTAATGTATTTCATTTTAATTCTTGGCAAGAAATGAGTCTAGGAATTTGTGAACAGAGAGATCACATTATAATTGCAAAATGATTGTGATTTTTTTTACCCTAAGTTGGCTTAGCAATCCATTGCTTACCTCTCCAAAGAGCTCCAGTTAGAGCAACTAAAAAAATCTGAGAGATCATGGCCAGGGAGCTGCAGCAAGTTGAGATTCTCTCATGTTTGGATCAAGCGGCCGACTGCCTGGCTGGCAACTTTGATTTACTGGAAAACATTGCTTGCTAATAACCCACATTAATTTCCCTTGGATAGAATTCTCTTTTCAGCTCAGCTAATTTGACTCAGAGAAACAACAGAATCCCTACCACCCAAAATACATGAAGTATGGAGGACTTTGTCCCAGAGGGTTCCCTGAGGCCATATGTCAAATGTCCTGTGTTATCAGAGTACCCCTATGGGTGAAAGGGTACCTGGAAGAAGCAAGAGGTGGCACATTTTTAAAGTCTGTAGATATCAGTAGCCATAGAATTTAGGTTTCCAATGTGAAGAATGAAATATGGAACTGCTCAGTCAGTTTTTGCATATAAGACCCCCTGTTGGTCTTTGTTGATACAGGAATAGTAAGGGACCGGAGTGTGGCAGGTAATGATGTTTACGGGTTGCTACTTAAACAAGAACAAAGAGCTGTGTCAGATATCAGAGGCGGAATACAGGAGGGACTACAAGCATGAACTCTGGAGCCAGAATCTGCCAGCTATATGATCTTGGGCAGGGGCCTGAAAGCCGTGAATCCTGATAGCTGAGTGACTTTCGGCAGGTGACTTAACTTCTCCGTGCCTCAATTTATTTAAGGATAAAATGAAGATAATAACATAATTGTTCTAAAGATAAAATCAGTTAACATATATAAAATGCTTAACATGGTGTTAATAACACATAATAAACTCTACAAATGTTATTATTACTGTAATTACATAATCCATATTTTTGTAGATATATCATGATATCTCCTCAAAATTTGGAAGTCATGATCTAGACTTGAGAAAAATCCTAATTTATAGTCAACACCTTAATTTATTTTAATATTATATTTCATATTTAATGGGGAAAGATGTTGATTTCTCTGGAAAAAAGACTTTTTAATAATCCATTAAATATTAACATAGCTTTTTATTTATTCAAATACATTAAGAAGAACAGCAAATCTCCAGAAGTTATAGCTTAGAGTTTAATGCCAAAGGAAAAGCACACACACACACACACACACACACACACACTGTACACAGAGTAAAGTGATTTATGATTAGATGTGCTTGCTTTATAATTTAAATACTAACACAAAGGAAACATACGAATTTGGAGTCCGGCCTTAATTTTTCTATGGATTTTCTGTTAATGGCTTGAAATCCATTAATGACGGATGCATACTGAGCTGAGTTATACGCATTTGTGTTAGGGAGTAATTAGGTTCGTAAATAAGTAATTCAAAATAATGAAGACTTATGGATTGATGTGCATCATGAACACACCGACATTGTGGTTGCCCTTCTAGAACTGAAAATTGAGGGATTAGACATCCCCCTAAGATGTAGCCTTCTTGGGTCTAATGAAAATATAAGAAATACTTTTTAAAGTATTTTTTTTTTGGAAAAATTTTATCCATCTTTCTTAAAATTCTCAAGAAAGGCTCAAGAGAGTCAACAGACAGAAACTGTGGAAACAATCCACTTAGAGAATATGTGAACATGCTCAAGAGCTGGGCAGAGCTGAGATTTGAGTGGCATGGCAGCACTGTGCAGCCTTCGACAGTTCATGAGGTGAGGCTCCAGTCTGAACCTCGGAGACAGGAGGAGGCTAGCGTTTTGCTTCAGGCGGTCGTCAGTTCACACCGCGGCTGTTTGTCTCAGGTTTTAAAGGCTGGAAAGGGAGATGGAAAATAATTCCAACTCTCATGCCAACTATGATCAGTGGGTGGTGAATAATTGCCCGGCCTGAAAAGGAATCAGAAGTTAATTGGCAGCTCAGAGCGTGCTGTAATCAATTAATCAGGTCTGGCACTGGGAGCAGGCAGGACCAGCAGCACCTCACCCGAGACTGGCCATCTCTGGCTAGAGGCATATGTGGGCAAGAGAAACAAATTCTCCTTTGCTCAGTTCTGAAATCACACTCGTGGGCCTGGTTTAATTTTGTGTGTTGGTTCACAGACTAGAGATGCCAGGCTTTTCAATAGTCTTTTGGACCAGATAGCCTAAAACAAATAGCAATGTGATTTCCAACTTCTAGCTGTTTTGGTCTAAGTGAGCAGGACACGTGTCTGATTCATTTTTGTTTTCCTGTCGGTGCAATACCTGGCATATAGTAACTGCTCCACAAATCCTTGTGAATTATGTATTCATCAGCTGTTGATTGAGCACCTGTTACGTGTCAGGCACTATCCTTGGACTTGATGGTGAACAAAAGAGAAATGTCATCTGCCTTAATAGAGCCTGTGCTTAGTGAGAGGGATGGACATTGAATGAATGAATGGTGCAATTGTAGTCCGTGCTACTAGGTCAAGGCTCAGGGAGAGAGAATAATGGTGGGACCTGCATGAGGATAAGGATTGGGGAGGGCACTTTAAGGGGAAACTTTCCATTTGAAACTGAAGGATGGGTAAGAATTTGTCAGCTAGAGATCGTGATTTTGTTGGGAAGAGCATTCCAAAGAAAAGGACCAGCATGTGCAAAATCTGTGGGTGGGGAAGAATTTGGTTTGGCATAACAGGCTGGCTTGGCTGTAGAATACTGAGGGAGGGGAGAGCACTCCAGGATGAACTTGGAGAGAGAGGCAAGGTCAAGGTTTGCTGAACTCGAAGGTCATGCTAAGTAAGGAACATGAAAAGAACTTCAGAAGTAATGGAAACCAATATGTATCTGGATGTGGGTTGGATTGCGGAAATTTTATTTGATTAACACTTTTTTCCCTTTATTTTTTCTTATATATATATATATTTATTTCAGATTATTACAGGGGTACAAACTCTTTGGTTACATAAATTCCTTTTGCACCACCCGAGTCAGAGCTACAAGCATGCCCATCCCCCAGACAGTGATTAACACTTCTGAATGTTGTACTGGCTGCTGGGGGAAGAATAGGTTGTCTAAGGAAACTAGCCCAAGATCCAAGGGGCAGAGCTGGGTGGGCAGTCTGGCCTCAGAACCTGCATAAGTGTCTACTCTGCAATCTGAGGCAATAAACACAGAGTGGCTGCCCCTTTCGACAAGACGTGAGCTCTTCAGTTTGCAAGAGTTCACTTCTACTCTTTTGGGCTACATTTGTGACAGTGGATATAAAGAGAAATAGATGAACTGCTTTATACTTGGTCCAGTTCACTACCTAAAATGACCTGCCTTGCTACTGTAGGAATGTTCCTGCCATCACTGGGTCACTATCTTCATCTGAATACCCCTGCTTATGCTTTCTCTAAACTTCCTTTTCCAAACTAAAAGGCCAAAAAAGGAGGGGGCCTCACCCTCCGTCCTTTGGAGAAAAATACACTGGAGATTAGATGGGGAAAATTTACTTGACTATTTATTTTCATTTGTAGACTTGATCTGTTATCTAGGAATGATAATTACTCCTGTGAATTCTTAAATGGGTGGCTTGAAGTCAAGCTTAGCATATGCTATAGATGGTCCTCAACAGAAAGGGAATATTTGAGTTGAATCAAAGTGTGATTTCCATTGTCTATTTTAGCATGATTTTCCTACTACAGGATTGGCCGCACTCTTTACCTTCCTGCAAGAGTTTCCCCAATTAGTAAATGGTGAGCATCTTAGAACTGTTCTTATGTGAGAGATAGCACAAAATGGGAAAATAATCTCTAAACCCAAGTCCCTGGGCAGAATTTTTGTGTGGGTTTGGCCTGCACTTCATCAGTGCAACTTAATAATGTTGTAACATTTGTTAAGGGAGTACTATGCTAATTAAATCAGCAAGAAGATATTGGGTAGCTAAATTGCAATAATTTGGTCTTTGATCAAGACTCAGGCATTCTCAAGAAAAGCTGGTTAGAGAATAGGACTTTTGTTGTTCACATTGCCAGCAGCAAGAAAAATCCATTTTCCCCCAACCCAGAGATGTTTAAATACATCTTAATTGCCCTGATTATTCTGAGAGTTCTATTCTCAAGGCTTGGCTCAATTTAAAGGGGTGAGTACTTCTTGAGAGTTGTAAGAAAAGCAAATCTGGCTGAATAAGGCCAGCAAAGATCAATGGTGTTTTTGTTTTTTATTGACTAGCTGTTTTCTTTGATTTTTGTACTAGGAAATAATGCATATTTATTATAAAGCATTCTGACAATGCAAAAGGTTATCCTCTGAAAAATAAGACCCCTCCTGCTCTCAAACCTCTAGTTCCCCAGACTCTATCATGAGAACAATTTTATTGGATACAATTTCATGTCTCTCCTTACAGAATTAGTTTATATATAATACACAAGCATGTGTATAGACTATGTATACAAATGTATGCAGACTATGTTTAGATGTTTAGCACATCTGACTTAGTCGTTCAGGCTGCTATAATAAAATATCTTAAACTACATCATTTATAAATAACAGAAACTCTTTAGGAGTTTCTGGAGAAACTTTTGGAGGCTGGAGAAGTACAAGATAAGGCGCCAGCAGATTTGGCATGTGGTGAGGGCTTATTCTCTGCATCGTAGATGATGCTTTCTATGTGTCCTCACGTGGTGGAAGAGGTGGACAAGCTCCCTCAGGCCTCTTTTTTGTGGGCATTAATCCCATTTATGAGGGATCCACCCTCAGGACCTAATCACTTCCTAAAGACCCTGCCTGTTAATATTATTGCATTGGGGATTAAGTTCCAGCATGTGAATTTTGGGGGTGGGGGGACACAAACATTCACAGCACAGCAACATCTGTTGTTCTTTACTGAAATGAGGGCTTCCTGTCCTCATTTTTGTGCATCTTGCTTTTTTTTTTTTTTTTTTTTACTCAGCTCGGCCATTATATCACAATTCTTGGTAATTTCAACATTCATGTAAAAAAATCATCTACCACCCAGAACTCTCAATGCCAAGGACTCTTCAGTGATTTTCAGCATCTGTTTTCCTGGCCATAAGCTAATCTAGACTTGTCCTTACCAATAAAGAAAGCAGCACTTCACTCTGTTTCATGAAACCCACTCTCCAATCTCACCTCTGCATTCCCAACTCACTCCCTTTACTCTTTGATTCCAATAATTCTTCAGCCCCACCATGACCTACAAACCATTGAGCCCACCACTGTTAATGGTCTCTTAACCCCTCAAATCTTTCCTTCCTTTCTTACCCACCCGAGTTCCCAAAGTCTATTAAACACAGTCCACTATTTGGCCTGACCTTAATATTACATACAGTTGCTGACCTCAAGTGAGCCCTGTATGTTGCTGACTTTCCTACAACTTTCCCTTAGCTCAATCACTCTCCCATTCTCTGGGGACCTTTTCCTTCCTTCTCAAACCTGAAAAATCTCTTCCCTCCAGCTTGGCTGATGATGTTGCTTTTTATTTTATTTATAAAGTATGTAGTAATCATAAGAGAGCTTCCATGTGCCAACACTGGTCATCTACCAACTGACAGGCTCCTCAATTTTATACTTGACCTTTCATCCAGGTACTGCAGATGCGTGATTGTGCAAGCCTGCAGCTAATATTTACATGGCTTAGAGAGGGAGAATAGTTGGAGGTCCTAGCTCAGATCCAGACTTTTTTCCTTTTCAAGTTCCATTTCCCTCTCCCAAGCAAAGAGCAGCCTTTAGAAGTGTGGTCCTTCCTCAGGAAAGCTGACCAGGATCTTGTACGTCCTAGAAGCGGTTTCAGGCCCTTTGAGCGTTACCTGCAATACTTGCTAGAAGTGGGGGCACTGTTGCCTGGCAGGCACCTGTCGAGGAGCAAGGCCTGGGAGGGGGAGATGGAAGCTGTCTCAAACCACGGGGCCCGTGCCAAGGGCTCAGGGTGCCCAGATCTAAAAGCAGAGTGGCTGTCTTCTCTAGTATCTAAGAACACTCACCACTTGCACAATTGCATTCCTTCTCTTACTTTTATTCCTTCTGTTTACCATGCAGCAAGTTTTCCACTTTCTCCTGCACTAGTGGTTTTATCCCTTCTCCGGGCAGTTCTCCTCAGCATATATTAATACACCTGCTGGAGTTTCTTCTACCTTCTAAAACAAAAACACTAAACCACTAACTTTGGGGCAGTTTGTCATGAGGCAAGAGATAAATGGAAAACTGTCTAACATACAATCAGTTTTTTAACATTATTCCTCATACGAATGAATGAATATATTTCTCCTTGACATGCCATTTTATACTTCATAAAATCATTTTGTATTCTCTCCCTCCCACTCCCTTATATCTTCCTTCAGCTAATACCTAATTTTTCTGCTCAGCTGAAAATGAAATATCTTTGAAGACATAGTTTATACTTGGCACCGTCAAATTTTCTATCCCGTTTTTCCCTGACCTCATTCCAGTTTGACTTTTGTCACTGCTGCTACACAAAACTGCTCTGGTCAAGGTCGTCATGACCTCCGTATTGTTAAAACGGTGGTTAATTCTCAGTCCCCATCTTGCTCCACCAACAACGTTCTGGCCAGTTGCACATTCCATCCTGGACTCACTTCTTCCCTTGGCTTCTAGGTGATCGCGGATTTGGGTGCTTTGTGCATTTCACTGGTGGCCTTGGCTTGCTTGTCAACCTCTCACAATGAGAATGGTCCCAGATACTGCTGGCAACTTCCTTCCCTATCAACACTCACTCTGAATGATCTCTTTTATCCCAATGCATTAAATACTCTGTCTATGCTGATGCCTCTCAAATGTGCACCTATGGCCTTGACTATGCCCTGGAAGCTGACACTCAGGCTTTGGTGTTTGCGCCTGCAAGTGAAATAGGCATCGCAAGCTAAACAGGTCCAAAGCTAACTTCCGACCTCTCTCTAACCTGCTCCAACTGTTGTGTCTTCCTCATCCCATTAAATGGGAATTTCATCTTTTCCTTTGTTCAGACTTAAAACCCTGGAATACCTATGACTCCTCTATACCTCACCTCTAATATATCTACAGATACTTCTAGCTATATACTGTACACAAGCTTATACAGAGTAGGAAATTTAACACTCCCTTATTTCTTATCACTCCCTCCCTCTCTATGGCAAAAGCCTTTCCAGTAACTACTGAGAAATGAAACAAAATAATGGCATAAAGAAATGTAGACGAGGACATTTTTCTTTTATGTTTTCTTTATGTGAATATACCAGCAAAAAAAGGTAACTATATGTATAGTAAAAAATAACAGCAATATAGCAATAGTTTTAATTACATTAATTCATTTTTTTAAAAGGAGAAAACCTGTGCCTACATATTTGTCTTTCAAAGTAGCAAATACCATTAGGGCTTCTGTTTAGAAGCAAGTTATGAAAATTTTAAGCACAAGAACTCCAAGTGGCCACATAAAAAGACAGACTTGAAGGATGCCATGTTTTGCTTTTTCGTTATTATAATCTCTGGGCGATCAGTGTTTATTTCACATCTTCTGTTTAAATGCAAGACTGTGTAGATCCACAGGGGTTGGGGAGACAAACTATGCCTGAAGCGAGCTTGAAGGCTTCCAAATGTTTAAGAGTTTACTCTTGGAATAAATGCATGTGAGTGAGTCTGCGTGTGTCCAGGGCCAACTTATAACTGGGGATTCTCCAAATAAATGTCCACATGCAAAACAGTGTTTACTAGAGGAAAAATAACTGGAACGTGCTTATCTGAACCTTTCCATCCATTAAATAAAACCTGGTGGTAACCACGGAAAGTGATTAGAACTAAAACGAACAAAATATACTTTGTAAGGAGGATGGCTTTTATCACTAATATTGTTTATATTTGTTAGTATGGTGATAATAAGCAGACCAGATTTTAGTCATTTCGTTATCATTTTAAAATTCTCCATGGTCAGTGTGTACCTGTATTCCCTACACCCAGAACAGACCCCTTCCACAGCCTGCCCTTGGGGCCTCAGTCATTGGAAAGTCAACGGCAAATAGCCTGTGACTCCAGCAGCTGTTGAAAGTGTGTCTGTACTGTCTACACTCTCAACAAAGTTTGCAAAATAGTGGTCTAAAAACCAGCGTGAGTTTTTACACGAATGGCCCTCATTTAACAATGCAGAGAGTTTATATAAAAATATGTACTGCTGGCCAATCTTATAATACTGATAGCTGCAACAACATGGGTGAACCCTAAAAAAGAAAAAAAAAAAAACATTATTCTAAGGGAAATAAGTCAGTCTCAGAAAAACACATATTGCCTGACTTCATTTATATGCAATGTCCAGAAGATTGGTGGTTTCCCTGTGTGAGGGGGAATGAAAGGAACTGCTAATGAAAATGGGATTTCTTTTTTATGATAGTGAACATATTCTAAATTTGAGTTACGGTGATATTTGCACAACTTTATAAATATACTAAAAGCTGTTGATTTTTATACTTTAAACCAGTGATTTTTATGCCATGTGAATTAAGTCTCAATCCTGCTGTCAAAAAAGATAAAAAAGAAAAAAAGAAAGAAAGAAAGAAAAAACAGTTGGAAGATCAGGTAATAGTCATGCTACATTTCCCAGTGGCAAAAACTACTAGTATTTTATTAGGGATTTTTCTGTTTAAATGGATTCTGTCCTTTCCTGCTCACCACAGTCCCCACTCATTCTTCAACTAACTTCCAACCCCGAGGTCAAGGTCCAGTTGCTATTTATCATTGTTTTGCACTGTCATTTTCTTCACAAAAAAGTTAAGAGAAAATTTTAAGTATCTTGGTATCCGTGTCTCTAGCAAATACCAGAAACTGAAAGAAACAACTAAAGAGGAATCATATGTTTCATGATTAATGGGTAATAGCCTTCTTTTCCTGTGGCCTCCAGTAGATCTCAGTGATTTTTGCATGGCCAGCCTTGCTCCTAAAGATGGCAAACTGTGTCTTAGAGTCCTCCCTAAGGAGGACGGGCGAGAGGAGCACAGGTGTGTTCCACCAGCATGTCCTGGTCCGCTGCACCTGCTGTGTATGGCCAGCATGCAGCCTGGGCAGTTGGAGGTCAGACCTATCAATGTACCATCTGACTTGCTGGTATCCAGGCGGTGCCCATGTTAAACATCGTGAAGTTCCCCTCTGATGTGTGCCTCATGCATGCTAGAGTTGTGAACGTGGACCAGAAAGACCCCAGGACTTGATGTTCATACAGGTAGGGGCCAAGTCTTCAGGGCTCTTCCCAAGGTGCTTTTGAAGGATTTGAGGTTTTCTTGCAGAGGCCAGAGCAGGGATAACACAGGCAGGTGCTGGATTCAGACTGTGTGGGGACACTCGTGCTGTCCCCATTCAGGACAGCACCAGTGCTCCCCGACAGGTCTGAGAACTTTCTTACTTTCTGACCAAAGCTCGTGGTCCAGCTGTGGCCATATCTGCAGCACAGAACAGGGAGGGCTGCCTCAGATGTCCCAATATTACATCTTCTCTATTCTTGTCTGAGAATTGAATCTCTTTGCCCTAATTCCAAATTCTCAGAGAAGCCTAACCCAAGTGCACACTTGAGGTCCAGCCGCCTATAATTTAAGGATGAGAACTCTACATAGCAAATATGGTGGCTGGGAACCTGCCCCAGGAATGTTGTAGATTGGTGGGGAGATGGATGACATGGAGAAAAAACTGTCACTGAGAGCTGAACTCACGTCCCAAAAGATAAATACTAAAATGCAAATCTAAATTTAAAAAAATAACTGCATTATAATATTATTAGCTTTAAGGTAGGAAAACTGAAAGCAGTGAATTTAGGAACTGTCTAAAGACAAAGCAAGTTGACTTGAGAATTACTGTGATTCAAAATTCTGTGAAATGAGACCAAAAGTTTTTAAAAAAATCTAGGAAGGTGACATATACTTACTTACTTATTCAGAATATTATGGGGGTACAAACATTTTGGTTACATATAATGCCTTTCTTTGTCTTGCCCAAGCCAAGGCTGAAAACTTGCCCTTCCCCCATATAGTGCCCTCCGCATCCCTTAGTTGTGAGTTTACCACCCCCCTACTCCCTCCCACCTGACTGGTACCCAGTGAATATTACTTCCATGTGAGCACCTTAGTGTTGATCAGTTGGTATCAATTTGATGGTGACTGCATGTGGTGCTTGTTTTTCCATTCTTGTGATATCTCACTTCAAAGAATGGTCTCCAGTTCCATCCAGGTTGTTACAAAAGTTATTAGGTCACTATTATTTTTTATGGCTGAGTAGTACCCCATGGTCTGCATATACCACATTTTATTAATCCACTCATGTATTGATGGGCACTTGGGTTGTTTCCGCATCTTTGCAATTGTGAGTTGTACTGCCATAAACATTCGAGTGCAGATGTCTTTTTTATAGAATGTCTTTTTTTCCTCTGGGTATATGCCCAGTAGTAGATTGCTGGATCAAATGATATTTCTATTTTTAGCTCTTTGAGATAACTCCAAATTACTTTCCACAGGGGTTGTACTAATTTGCAGTCCCACCAGCAGTGTAAGAATGTTC